>APFE031620401.1:12435-25925 GCA_000404065.3 Pinus taeda
AGAAGAAAACTGAGGGAAGATTTTCAAATTCTGTTGTCTTGTAGATACGCTGGGCTGTCAGTGATGTCGCCTGGAATTTCTACGGCGCCTCCCTGGGGTGGAAATAATCCTGGGGCGCTGCTGCGGTCTGGTGGGTCGGCCCCTTCGGAACTACACTGATCAGTTTTCGATATCAATGGGATGGTCCATGTTTCTTTTGGTGCCCCGTGTTGAGGGTAGCGCCCTAAAGAAGTCCGTGATCTTCTGCGTAGTGTCTAGTCTGGTAGGAGGCTGGAGAAAACGGGCCCAAAATCTGAAAGCCTCCTGGAGGTAAAGTGTTAGGCATCTCGGATCAACATATCTGAGGAACGTGGACAAGGTCTGAGAAGAAATGTTGAGTTTGCTCGACCCCTAGGAGGAGGAAATGTGAATTTTTCTCAACTAAAAGGAGAGGAAACACTCTTTTTTATCATTTTTAGGCCTATCCCCAACTGAACATCCAAAGTGACGTTTTAGTGAAGGAACAAAGTGTCATTTGATGACGTTTCACATGGCTAGGAGGAATCGCTGGAATAACTATGATTCTTAGGATTGCTTGTTGACTGGTCAATCAAAAAGTGATAACCTGGAAGCGAGATTACGAGCTTGCTATATTTGCTCCTTATTTCTCTGGGGTTTAACTAGCTGGACGTGGGGACCACTTAGGGGCCCTAAAAAATAGAGGACAGGAAGCCGCCAAAGAAGATATTGGCTAGATTCTCATTTTCTTATTTTCTTGTAGGAGCTTTGCTAGTTAAATAAATGTATTTATGTGCCCCTGAAACAGAGCGAGTGGGTGAGGACGACACAATTAATTCCTGTTGTTAAGGGTATTTATATACTATTTCTTTCATTATCAACCTAGACAATTTGTTAGTGAAAAGGTAGTGTATTAAAGGCAAGACCTATTGGACCTTTCTGAGGTTCATACCTAACCTGCTAAAGTTTCTAAGTTACTTAAAGTGGGGGGATTGCAAAGCTAGGATTGTTAATCTTGTTGGCTAGGAACATGTTGTCCTAGCTAGGCTGGCTGGATCTTGACCTGTGGAGTTAGCTAGGGAAAGTAGCTTTAGAGAGAGAAAGTTGAATTCGTTCTGAAAAGTTTATAAATACATGTCACTTATAATTGAGGGTAGGCAAGCAAGAGTATACAACACATTTCCTTTCTTACTGATACAACACACTTCCTTGCTAACCGATACTCCACTCCGGTATCAGTGGATGGATAGTAGGAGCCAGGTTATTATAGGAGAATTTACCATTCCCATACGCCAGGTTCTCACTCTTGAATTTCCCACTTATACAAGGCCATGTTGGTAATGGGGTAATTAACCAACAACTCTTAAATACACCACCTTTAATCTTGTGAATTTACCACTTCCAATAGGCAAAGCTACCTTTTATTCTTGAATTTACCACCTCAATAGCAAGAACTCTCTATCATCCCAAGGCGTACACCACCTTTTATTCCTAAATTTACCATCCTAATAGGTCTGGTATGTCTTGTCCTTCATAGGCATAAGAGTCACTTAACATACCTCAAACCCGAAGTTCAGCATAGCGAAAGTGAACACAACCTAACACTTTGTGGACTATTTTGATTTTTTCCCCAATTGGCTCTTGAGCTACAAACCCCAAACACAAAGTGATGCCATAAATTGAGCGCAAATGGGTTTTTCTAATTGATTCCAAAAGGCGTAATGGAGGGTTCTGGAAGACGATGACTAGAAATGCGTATTGGTAGCAATGCTTGGAAACTTGGTTAATATAGAGAAACGATCTAAAAGTGTATGGTTCATAGAGAATAAAATCTAGTTTGAGTGGCTAATGATAGATTTTTATCGTCTCCCCCAAAAGGTCAATTATGAATTATATTGCATGAAACCTGTGGATAATAAGGTTTTTCCAAATATTTTGAAAGCGAACTTGTTATCTTTTCTGCTCCGGGTATGCTAGGCAATGCATATAATTTCATTAAGTTGTTGTAGCGAACCTTTGACTCAAGCAAGTGTTATCATTCCTTCCCACCACTTGAGGAGGCAAGTGTTATATTGATAAATCACCAAAAATTTCTGTCAAGTGTTTTCAACCGACAAGCAAACTAAATAACCTCTCTCTCGATCCACCTTCTTTACAGACGACACTGTTTCAACATATACTGGTCAATAGCTTAAGAACCCAACAAGCAAATACATGTTATCTGCACCTAAATTGCCAAATGATCCTTCTGTTGGCCCGCCCCACCTGGTAGTTGGTAAATCACTAACTGAATAACCCCCACTCAATCCTATCAAAAGTCAAAATCGTACATCCATCGATCACCACACTACATTATCAAACAATGAGGCTATGAATAAATTGAAAAGCCCATTATGAGCACCAATTCTTCCTTCGTGCCTTTCACGAAGGTTTCTTATTCCTTACCTATGATGCAACCAAGGAGAGGTTGGGCCCTGAAAAACTCGAACTCCTCTAGGCAGGCTCGTACATCATCAAACATTGTTTGGTGAAGGGGGCATAAGTGCTTACCTATGCTGAAGGAGAACAACTCTTTGACCCCTGGGTTTTATTTGAATAAGTTCTACCCATAAGCTTGCACACATTACCCACTTGAAGCTGTATGTATATGTGATTGTTGGTTTTTGTTTGACATCTCTTTTATGGGCCCATGGTCCATAATCAATTTTTTGCAACTTATACTTATAGTTTTTTTCTTCTATTGTACAAATAGTTCCTCAAACCAAATGTCACATTAGATTTATCAATGGTGCAGGCCATGGGACTCATAATCTTGCTTCAACCAACTCATTTACTCCCTCTCACATGCTTTACCTCATTCAAGTGGCGTCTGCTTGGATCTGGCCACAAACAACTAGTCTGAGTATGATAGTGTGATTGGAATACTTGCAGATGCAATCCACCTATGTATCCATCATTTCAATGTCCATCTCAATTCGCAAGTCCTCGTCATGCAGTTAAATAACTTTGAAAGCTAAACCATGATCCATGTCTTTACATAAAATTTATACTGTTTGACTTATCTAACAATGATTTAATACCATCACCTTC
Organism: Pinus taeda; assembly: GCA_000404065.3. Classification (NCBI taxonomy): domain Eukaryota; kingdom Viridiplantae; phylum Streptophyta; class Pinopsida; order Pinales; family Pinaceae; genus Pinus; species Pinus taeda. The sequence goes on from APFE031620401.1 coordinate 15,523, forward strand.
ATTCATGTCCCTAGAAGTTATAATTAGTTTTTAGATCATATTCAAATCAAGTTTTGGATTAGCATTTATCACATGAAATCTGTTAAAATTGGCAACTAGGGACAACCTCCATGTGGGTCATTTTATTTATGGCAACTGATATTTTTCTTGGATTCCTCTCTCCGAGAAGTGTAGAATTGATCTAAAGATTATCCGATTCTGACATGTATTTATGGAGATATTAATTTATTTGTATTATTGAAAATTTGTCAAGGTTGGGCAGCAACCAAATTACCCCCAGCTCAACCTCAACGTGGCATTATAAAAAAGAAGAGGTCTCAAGTCATTTGTCACTCACACACTTCTCTCATGATCTCTCTCCACTTGTTTGGGTTTGGTGGCAAGAGAGGTCTAGAAGGAGAAGCCCTAGCTGCAGTGGAAGGGAGAAGCCTTAGCTGCAGTCTTCAAGGAGATCCGGCCGCAGATCTAAGGAGCTCTTATACATAGCAGAGGAGGCTCTAATCCACATCAAGAGGGAGCTCTTATCCACTGTAAAAGGGAAGCCTTAATCCGTTGTCCAAAGAGGCTCTCATCCGCAGCTAGGAGGAGCCCTAATCTGCAGTCCTGAAGGAGACATAACCGCAGTCAAGGAAAGGCTATTAGACGCAGTCAGTAAAGGCTATCAGCCTCAACAAATATAGGCTCTAGTACGCAGTCAAGGAGCCTTTGATCCGCTGTCAAAAGGAGCTCTATCCCGCAGCTAAAGAAGCCCTAAATTGCAGCCAAGTAGAGGTCCTACTCCGCAGTCACAAAGAAGCCTTATCCACTGTCACAAGAGAGCCCTAGCCACAGCAAGAAGGATCTCTATAACAGCGTGAAGGATCATGGAAAGAGCAGCATGGAAATCTCTGTGACAACATGGAAAATAATGTTGTTCTAGGGCATGATTTAGGTGTGCTTGGATGCCGCAGTCACAAGGTTAGACAGGGCTAAATATGAATGTGTTTGGGTGCTGTCAAATGCTGTTAGCGAGGTTGAGTTTATGAAGAAGTCATCACTATTGTTTGGAACTGTTTGGGTTTAACAGCTATGTTAGGGAGATAAGTATAAGCGTTGGGCTTGAAACTGTCTCAATGGGGCAACGTGGAAGGAAGCATCCTATTGGAGGACAACTGCAGCCATTAGGAGCAATTCTGGGCCAGTTTGATGGGTTGTTAGGGACTGTGGTTAGTACCCTAACCAGTCCCAGAATTGCAGCATTGTAGCAAGCTCAAGTGTTGACATTTCTGTAAGCTAAATATTGTTGCATTAATGATGAATGGACATTATCTGGGATATTTTCTACAGGGGTTGCTATGTGCTAGGCCGCAGGCCATAGCACCATAGCAAGGGCTGCTAAGGGCAGACAAGGAGGTGCCACAGTTTCATAGGGAGGACTTATTCAATTGCCCAAATCAGATCAGCTATCTACAGTAGAATGAAATCAGATTTATGAGCAGTGTTTGGGCTGATTGCATTTACAGTTGAAAGCCAAAGCTGCCTAGGTTTGATCAAGCTACCTAGAAGGAGAATTCTGCCATGTTTGACTTTACTGCTGCTATCATAAATATCATTTTTTATATTTGTACTATCTCTCTCTCTACTTGAAGATTATAAGAAGATTTGATCAATGATTTCCCCACATTGGGGTTTGTCCCTGGCTGGTGCCACATCTTGTTTCCTCTTGTCTTCTACTGTTTATGTTTATGTTCAATCTACATTTTACTATCATGCTGATGTGATTGCTAATCTAGTTATTGACATTGAGCTAATAAGAAAATTGAAGTAAATTGTTCTAAGCATAAAACATACCTAAAATTAACATGGTATCAGAGCTGAGGTGAAAAAAAAGCCCAAGCAAGAGTGAAAGAGCAATCACTGAAGACGGAAAAGACAAAAGGCTCAATGGGTTCCTCATCCCACTTCCCGGTTGAAGATAAGCTCCGTGAAAAGTCTGACTATCACGGATGGAAAATATCTCTTGATCTGACATTAGAAGAAACCAGAATGGTGGAGCAAGAAATGCCTTCTAATAGAGGCAACCCCACTGCTTTCTCCGCTCATGCCAAAAGGAGAAATAATGCAAGGTCTAAAGGTCACTTCAATGGAAAGCCCGGATCTAAAGGTGGAAGGAAGGGCAGATGCTTTTTTTGCAATAAGTTTGCCCACTATGCAAGGAAGTGGCCAAATAGAAGGGACACATCACATGATGATGATCAAAATCATTCCAGGGGCAACTTCAGCAACAATGATCGAAGGAATGACAAGTACAATGGCAAAGGAAAAAGGAATGCAAGACATCAAGGAACTAGTCAACCCTCCAAGAAAGAAAGGAACTCCAAGTATGAAGAATCAAATGTTGTTTTTGATAAGCAAAAAGAGTATTATCTTATATCGGCCCTCTCCACTTCCTCTCCTCCGAACACTTTGGGAGATTGGCTCATTGATAGTGGTGCTTCGAGGCACTTCACCGAATTCAAGGAAGCTCTCTCTAATTTGATAGAGAAGGAGACAAACTTGGAGATTATTCTTGGAGACAATGCCACCTATCCCATAAAGGGTGTAGGGAATGTTACTCTTCAATAAAAGCAAGGTAACTCAATTCATTTACAAGAAGTTCTTTATGTACCTAATCTCAAAAAGAACTTGGTGTCCATTTCGGCAATGGAAGACAAAGGTTACAAGGTGGAATTCATCGATGGAAAGGTACGTGTTTGGAAAAGGATTTTTAAAGATTCTTTTACTCTTGGGTTCAGGGTTGGCACTTTGTATCAAGTTGCAGGAAGTCCATTGGGAGCCGTGTCTTGCGACACATCTCTACAATCTGATCTATGGCACAGGAGGTTTTCCCATCTTCATTGCAAGGCTCTTCCTGATGTGAGATAGATGGTGACAGGATGCCTGAATTCAAAGAAGAGCATGAAGGTACATGTCCGATATGTACCAAAAGAAAACTTACAAGGGGACCATTCCCCTCAAGATATAGCAAGACCATAGATGTGGAACAACCCGAGGGGTTTGAAGTTCATAACCAGGAATATCATATATACAGAGGTTAAAGAAAGCTCTCTATGAGTTGAAGCAAGCACTTCGGGATTGGTTTGAAAGGATTGACAGCTATCTGATGAAGTTGGGATTCACTTGGAGTGAAATCAATCCGAACCTTTACTTTAAGGTTGAAGATGATAGACCTCTCATAATGGCACTTTATATGGATGACCTTTGACAAGTGCAGATCCTCTCATTTACAAAAGTAAGAGAGAGTTGGATTCCAAATTTGGAAAGGTGAACTGCAAGCCTGTGACTACCCCGATGGAGCTTAACTTTAAGAAGTTATGTAGTGCTGCCGGACCTGAATTGGGAAATGCCTCTAAGTATCGTCAACTCACAGTAACATTGATGTTCTTGGTGAAATCCCATCCATATATATGTTTTGCAATTAGAATGTTGAACCAATATATGGTTGAGCCTTATCACTCACATTGGATTGGTGCCAAGAATCTTCTGAGATATCTTCGAGATACAATCACTCATGTACTGAGATACACTGTTGGAGATGTAAGGTTGCATGGTTACTCTACTGTTGATTGGGCAAGCAGTGTGGAGGATCACAAAATCACTTCTGAGTGCTGGTTCTCTTTGGGTTCTACTTCGATATCCTGAATGAGCAGAAAACAAAAATCAGTTACTTTGAGCACTATTAAGGCCGGATATATAACTGCAAGTATAGCCTCGTGTGAAGCTGTCTGGTTGGAGAAGCTTTTCAGTGAGTTGTCTGGACATGTGCTAGATACCACCATGATCCTCTGTGACAACCAGAGTGGGATTCAGTTATTGGAGAATCTTGTGTTTCATGATCGCTCCAAGCACATATACATCAAGTACCACTTTATCCGGGATATGGTACAGCGAGGAGCAATAAGGCTCCATCACATTGGGAGTGATTTGTAGGTCACTGATATTTTGACGAAGCCCCTAGGAAAGGTCAAATTCTTGAATTTCGAGAATGAATAGGAGTCATGGAGAAACCCTCTCTTGAGGGTCCTGTATGATATGGATATTGAGCTCTGGGAGTTTCGGGGGGGCTTGGGGTACTTCTTGGAGCAATAAGCAACCATAGGGTGAGTGGTTCAGCCTTCCCCTAGTGGTTTGCTATGTAGGCAAGATGAGTGGTTCATCCTTCTCCTACCGAGACACAATCATAGGGTGAGTGGTTCAGCCTTCCCCTAGTGATTTGTTGTGTACAGGGTGAGTGTATCAGCCTTCCCATGGGATACCCCATGGCGACATGTAGGCAAGATGAGTGGTTCATCCTTCTCCTGTTGCGATATCCTACCCATGTAGTCTAGGACTCATGGGAAGTACCTCTCATCTGGCCAACGAGTAGAGAAATGAGGATAGGGACCATAGTACTATCGATGGACACATCATGTACTATCGTACTCCCTATGCTAGGATGATATAGGTCTGGGATTAATGGAACTGATTTTGGATCAGTAAGAGTGGTATGAGACACTCTCTATTTGGAACTGATTTCGGATCAGTAAGAGTGGTATGAGACACTCTCTTCATGGAACTAACTTCAGGTCAATAAAGAATGGTATGATACATTCTCGATCACTTCTTCTTCTTCATAGTTCAACAGAGCAAAGAAATGGAGGGCATTGCACTGATGGCAGAGATAGTATAGACTGGCAGATGAATTAGCAGATGAAGTTCTCCCTAGTTGAGAGGGAGTGTTAAAATTGGCAACTAGGGCCAAACTCCATGATGGAAGCTAATAGTTTTCTTGGATTCCTCTCTCCAAGAGGTGTAGGATTGATCTAAAGATCATTCGATTCTGACATGTATTTATGAAGATATGAATTTATTTGTATTATTGACAATTTGTCAAGGTCGGCTAGCAACCAAATTACACCCAGCTCAACCTCAACGTGGCATTATAAATAGAATAGGTCTCAAGTCATTTGTAACTCACGCACTTCTCTCATGATCTCTGTCCACTCGTTTGGGTTTGGTGGCAAGAGAGATCTAGAAAGAGAAGCCCTAGCCGCAGTCCTCATGAAGAAGCCCTAGCCACAATTGAAGTGAGAAGCCCTAGCTGCAATCTTGAAGGAGATCTGGCCGTAGACCTAGGAGCTCTTATACACAGTAGAGAAGGCTCTAATCCGCATCAAGAGGGAGCCCTTATCCACTGTAAAAGGGAAGCCTTAATCCGTTGTCCAAAGAGGATCTCATCTGCATCTAGGAGGAGCCCTAATCTGCAATCCTAAAGGAGACATAACCGCAGTCAAGGAAAGGCTCTTAGACATAGTCAGTAAAGGCTCTAAGCCTCAACAAAGATAGGCTCTAGTACACAGTCAAGGAGGCTTTGATCCATTGTCAAAAGGAGCTCTATCCCACAGCTAAATAAGCCCTAACTTGCAGCCAAGTAGAGCCCCTAATCCGCAGTCACAAAGAAGCATTATCTGCTATCACAAGAGAGCCCTAGCCGCAGCAAGAAGGATCTCTATAACAACATGAAGGAGCATAGAAAGAGCAGCATGGAAATCTCTATGACACCATGGAAAATAATATTGTTCTAGGGCATGGTTTAGGTGTGCTTGGAAGCCGCAGTCACAAGGTTAGACAGGGCTAAATATGAATGTGTTTGGGTGCTGGCAAACGCTGTTAGCTAGGCCAAGTTTATGAAGAAGTCATCACTGTTGTTTGGGACTGTTTGGGTGTAGCAACTGTGTTAGGGAGATAAGTATGAGCGTGGGGCTTGAAATTGCCCCAAAGGGGCAGTGTGGAGGGCAACACCCTATTGGAGGACAACCGCAACCATTAGGAGCAATTCTGGGCCAGTTTGATGGGTTGTTAGGGACTGTGGTTAGTACCCGAATCAGTCCCAGAATTGCAGCATTGCAGCAAGTTCAAGTGTTGACATTTCTATAGGCTAAATGTTGTTGCGTTAATGATGAATGGACACTATCTGGGATACATTTGCTACAGGGGTTTCTATGTGCTAGGTCGCAGGCCATAGCACCATAGCAAGGGCTGCTAAGGGCAGACAACAATGTGCCACAGTTTCATGGGGAGGACTTATTCAAGCGCCCAAATCAGATCAGCTATATACTGTAGAATGAAATCAGATTTATGAGCAGTGTTTGGGCTGATTGTATTTACAGTTGAAAGCCAAAGTTGCCTAGGTTTGATCAAGCTACCTAGAAGTAGAATTCTGCCATGTTTGACCAACATTAACTTCTCTGGTCAAGACCTTACTGCTGCTATCATAAATATCAGTTTTGTATATTTGTACTATCTCTCTCTCTGCTGAACTATTGAAGATTATAAGAAGATTTGATCAAGGGTTTCCCCACATTGGGGTTTGTCCCTGGCTGGTGCCACATCTTGTGTCCTCTTGTCTTGGCTTGTCTTCTACTATTTATGTTTATTTTCTATCTGCATTTTACTATCATGCTGATGTGATTGCTAATCTGGATATTAACAATGAGCTACTAAGACAATTGAAGTAAATTGCTCTAAGCATAGAACATACCTAAAATTAACAAAATCACATGTTGAAAGAAAAAACATGGCATCTCATTACGCATAAAATCATCACATTATAAACAACATAGATACATGTACAAATGAAATGAATCACACAACATTTCATCCAAATAAAGGTGCACCAAACCATGTAATAGAAATTTGAATCGTTCCAAAAAGATGTGTCTTTCCCCCATCGGGCTGCATATACATCAAAATATTATCTAAAAAAAGGAGGGAATCTAACCCATAAATAGAACCCCTCACTCCTATGGAGGGAATTCTAGCTAAGGGATCTATGTCCTCGACAAGTAGAGCACCAGTATCTCTTGCAGCTCTATCTCTGGCTTGATCACACATGACTTAACCAGCCATCATGGCCCTCCCTCATGACTGGACTCCACTCTCTAGGGATCCCAATGCGGGCATCTGTAATCTTGTTACTTTAGTCTTGCGAAACCTGCTTAAAGAGTCCCTGAAGAACCACATCCAACTATTGCTTTAGATACTATAACAATTCTACCTCCTATCCAACTCAAGGGATGGAAAACCCTACCTCGTCATCATGGTGGCATCATTGCAACCCTTCTGCTACCAATGTCACTATCGCTATGTCTAAGCCTACTAGTCCCACTAGTCCTACATCTGCACAAAGCAAGTCAAGGTCATTAGTATCTCATACCCATCATAGTCAAAGAAAACACAGAGCCAAACCAGATACACCTATGAAAATATTTAAGGTACAAAATGAGTACTCACCCATAGGACCCCAACCCTCTCCTAGAGGGTTCGACAGCTCATTGTTAGCATGAGAATCTATACCTGTGTAGGGGTACTTAAGAATCACCACAAGTTGCTTCTACTAGACAACAACAAATTAGGAAGTGTAGACCTATCCCATCTATTGGGGCCTTCATTAATTTTGAATGATTTTGACCAGTTTTGACTGTCTGAAGGGTGGGAAAGAGACAGATGGCAGCAACGGTTGAGTGGCGGAACGAATAGTTGCAGAGGAGTGGTGGCAAGGTGGCAGCAAAAGGTAAAGGCAGCCGAGGATACGGGAAGGTGCAGAAGCAGCCAAGAGAGAAAGCAGTCGAGCGAGGACTGGTAGTCCAGGCAGCCAGGAAGGACATGAAAGGGGAAGACCAGAGAGGAAGAAGGTTGTTGTTGAACCCACCAGAGGAAGGAGCCAGGTGCAAAAGAGATACACAGTTGCAGAGGCCGAATGAGAGTGTGCTGGGATTCGAGGGACTTGGTCCCGGAACTGATGCAACCCGAGCGACTGAGTTGGGTATTTTATGTAATGCTTATGGTGAATGTCGGATTATGATGTATTCTGTTATGTTAAGTTAATATAAGATAGAGCTTATGGTTATTGTGACTTTTAACTTATTAAGCATCGTGTTTAGTGGATCCATTAAAATTTTAAATAGTCTATCTATTGCAAGGACGATGTTAGTTTTGTGTTCTTTAACGGATCTATGCGTATGATTTAAGGATATTGTTATCTCTGTTTCACGTATCATGGATATGTATGTGTAGGATCGTCTGTGCCCGGTTCATATTCTCTCGACCCTATGCTAAACCCTTCTCCCTTTTGGTCGCGACACACCTCGAGTGAGACTCCTTGCTCTTCAGGGTCAGGTGAAAATGTCGGCGCTATCCTAGACTACAGCGGACCATTGTTGGCCTCCTGCGCCCGAACCTAGGGTCTTTTCCCTAATGACTCTTTCGAGCCAACAAATGGTTCCATTGTCGGGACACGAAGTTGAGAGAACTAGTTCAGAATATGGTGTCAAACGTATTTAAAAGAGAGAATAGAGACTAGTGGAACCATAAAGTAGATCAATTTGTGGCAGAGAAAGCTGCATGCAGGAATCAATCGATCAACAAAGTACGTGAGGGGATTTTGTACACTGATGGTATAGATGACCAGTATGGAATTTTTTGGTGCAAGTTCCCAAGGACCTATACAATTGGCTGAGAGTGCTGAAGAGGCAGAATCAATCAAGTGGCTCGGCGACAATTCGCCATAGTTGGACTTCGTTCAATAATTCATTATTACAGTAGCTGGATAACGATCGGATGAGGGCAATCAATTTCTGGGTGAAGACTACGGTGGAAGGGTACGTGGTCGAGTTTGCTGCGGAGAGCTACCAGTCCTTCTCAAAGGCAGAGGCTGTGTTCAGCTCCGAGCTGAGGGGGGAGTTGATAAGAAAAGTCCCGACGTGGATTAAGATGTTTCTGGTAGAGGAAGGACTGCTATCTTTACCCACTGTCGAGATGGAAGCGTAAAACCCCAGTATTGGGGGAAGGAATTAGAGGGGGAAAAGCTTCCTATAGAGGGATAGGGATGCTGTGAGGGGATGGATGCGGAAGGATTTAAAAGAGCTACGGATGTTAGAGCACAGAGGAGGGCACTGCTAGCGGGCAAGTGGTAGGCAAGAGCGGCTCAAGCTCTAGGGAAGAGGAGGGGACCCCACCAAATAAGAGTGGCGATGGGAAAATCCCGAGTTAAGGCGAAGGGAGAAGGCGGTGCTAGGCAACCTGAGTGCATGAGAGAGGGATGTTGGAACCGGGAAAATGAAGAAGGGTGTTTCCTGCAAGTTGCAGAAATAGGATCGCAACAAGAGACCGAAGGAGGACTGTCTCAGAAGTTTGCAGAAATGGAATCACAACATGGAACATGTTAGCACTTGAAATTTCACCTAGGCTGAGATAGACAAATCTCAAGGCTACATCAAACCATTTCACTTCGTAGCTAGCCCTACGGGGTATGAGAAGGCTCTCTCCGGTCAAACTCGGTGGATTTTTCAATAGGATGAGTTGACCAATTAGAAACACTGATATTAGGCTAGTAAACTGATAAGGAGGGTTGATTTAAAGTTTTTGGGGTTTTTGGTGGCAATTGGAGGGGGTGCAATTTCAGGGTGCGGGGATTAAGCTCAGTTTTTTGCAGGTGGGTCTTTGGGGCAAGGTAGGAGTTTGTGCTGATGCCTTTAGCTGAGATGGATGATCAAGGAGAAAAGGAGAGAAGCTAAAGAGGGCAAACAATGACTTTGAATCCTCTCTAGACAGTGGAAAACATAAATATTAAACAAAATTGAAAGCTGAGCATGGCATACATGAATTCAAACTTTATCACTTCTTTTGTTTAATTAGCAGCAATAGAATAAGAGATGGAACACATAAACAAACTTACAATGACAAGTAGGAAACACACTATCAGCACAATAATCCACAAGAATCCACAATGATGTCTGCAAAACCCCGGCCTTCCTTTTCCTCAAATTGCAGAGATACAAGTAAAAAATACAATAGAGCTTCTCCCTCAAGAGACCAACCATGAAAATGAGTAAGAGAAGGCATAATATAGAAGATCTAACTCCTTTCCCCACCTCTAGGGGTCGAGCTCAGCTTCCTAGGAGCTGTTTCAACTAATTCTAAACTGAGCACTAGATAATAGGCAGTCAAAACAACTTGCCTCTAAAACTTAGGAAACCTATCCATGCATTAAATATTTACCATTTACATCAAGGAAACTTCTAGAAGTGTTCAAGGAGAGTAAAAGTATTTAAGTGCCATGAAAATTACACAAAAATTCATCATTTACATGCCTCAAAAGTGAACCAAGGTGAAAACAGTGTTTTGCTGGTCGAACTGGTCAAAACAAGCAAATTTCCCTGAGTGGTCGCGCCCCTCACTTTGACTGGTCGCGCGCATTGACAGCTCTGTTTGAGGGCCTTCCCGGTGTCCAAATCAGGTACAAGATAGCTCATTGGAAAGGTCTGTGAGTCTACTTTCCAACCCCACTGGAATTTCTGAATTTGGAGTTGATTTGACCCCTCAAA
>APFE031620407.1:0-18013 GCA_000404065.3 Pinus taeda
ATCCGGTAATAAAAAAGAAGTTAAATAAACCGAAATAATAAACAGAGAGAAAAATAACTAGAAACTGCAAAAAAACACTGTATACCTCCAGATCTTAAAAATGACGTAGCTAGGGCTACCAGAAACCTTTTTGCATGAAACAAAAGGGTTTCCTCACTAGATTAGATGCTCCTAAAATAATAGAGCAGTCCTCTTGGCCCGAAAGCAGTCAGAAAAAGTAGATCTAGGAGATGGCAGTCGTATGCATTTCTACCGGCTTCAGATTTGGATCACCAACGGACGCGGCCCTCAAATAGCTTTGATACCATGTAGGAATTTACAGGGTAAGCTCCCCAGACAGAACACCAAAGGACATCGCTCACAAACAGATCACACATCAATACACCAGTATTTTTGACGTGGTTAAAATCCTCAAAGAGGGAAACAGTCCACGGCCTGAGCCAACGCAGCCACTTCAGGCTATTTATTAATAAAAGAATGAAAATTTACATAATCTTCTCTCGTGAACAGTTAACCTAGAAATGACCCTCCATGCGCTTTAAATAGAAATCATGGACCAATCGGGTGTTGAGCCACGGATCAAGTGTCGGTAATACCGAGGAGAGAATGAACCGTCGGATCACTACATATTATGACCGTCGGATTGTAAGTTACAAATGTACATATTAAAGAAACACACTTTACCTAACTCTATACTAGACCAAGTTATAATTAACTATTTCCTATGTGTCGGAATATCCTAACAATGGTCATCAATGATGTTATCACTCCAAAATTTCCTTTGAAAGTTATTAAGTAAATAAATAATAGAGGTAACCACAAACCACTTTTGGGGATCAGGACTTAGCTTTCCTAACCTCAAAGAGGGCTCTCTCTTTATGATTTAACTTTGTTTTAGTTAATTAATTTTAGTCTAGTTATGGTTGCACTTGGGTTTGATTTGAATTTGGGTGGTCATATCACTTACTTATAAGAACAAAGGTTTTCTTTTACCATTGGGCTATAGAGTCAATATTAGACATACTAGATTGGATCAAGGTTTACAATATAGTGTCTACCGAGAAAGATAGGTGAGTTTTTGCAGATCTCAAAGGTTGAATGGTGAAGTGGCTTCTAGTTGGATCCAGGGAGCAATTAAGGCTTCCCTAGGCCGGATTATGGAAGGAATGAAAGAGGTCAACTAGGATGGGAGAGAAATTAAGGGTTCTCAAATCCGGGTATCAGAGGAAAATATATAAATGACTAACTATGCAAAACAAGGTGTACTTAAACAAATTCTAAGTGATATTTCCAGTTAATACATTCAAATTTGGAATTACGATTAAGTTTATGAAAACATAAGAAAGTAACAAAATCACATAAAGAAGATACTTCACTACAAATAGCTCATCTCATCCTATAATTCAATGCTTTTATTACTTGGTCAGTCTGTTGAATTGAAATTGGTACAATCACCCTTAGGTTAAAGATCATAATAACTCTACAAATGTATAGTAATCCACCTTAAATACTTCAAATTGTGAAGTATTTATACAAAAATAATTTACAAAATATCTCAAACTACATTGAGAACTAATCTGGGAAAAGAAAATATCTTCATGCAAGAAGATAGAGATATCTTTTGAAATTTTTCTTGTTGTCCTTGTTATTTAGGTTCTACTATCTTTGATGTCTGATATTTTTCCCTTTAAGTTGATTGGCTGTTTCGTCTTCACGCTGGATGTAATTTTCAATTATGACATTTCACCTGATACACTTTCACATGATACACTTTCACCCTACTGACCTGTCAATATCCTTTACTATGTTTTTTACTTTTATTGTACTTTTCAACTTTTTATTATGTTTTTCAAGAGTAAATTATTCAGTTTTTTACATGTATCAGCATTTGGTAGTGGGATATTGAGCATCTTTTTTTATCTTTGATCTGCTTGTCTTTTAATTGTATGCTCTGTCTGCCTCCTCTGTTCAGCCTTTTAACTGTATTTCTTTATGTAAATTATTTCTTCTCTATTTTAACCATTACTATGTTAATTGTCTTCTTCTTCTGAATAAAGGCTTTTAGATAGATTTCCTTTCGCATCTTGGAGTAAACAAGTTTTGTGACTAGCATCAAAACTATTTATCCAATCTTTCTAGTCTTCTAATCACCTGCAAAATAAAACAATTATTAATAAAACACAGGTTGACAAGGAAGGAAATTGATGGCTTGATTGATCAAGGATGTATGTAGAAGGAGTTTGGCAGTTTTTTTAAGGTAATCGGAGGTCAAATATGGTTATATAGGTTTAGGGTGGTGCCAGAAGGGTTTGGCAGGTTTCACTGTGTAAACAGGCAAAAGGAGTGAAAATGAGTGTATTTAGTGTTTTAACATGTAACTTTTTAAAATTGGCATGAAAATTTGTATTAAGAATATTGATGGTTTTGGATTATGCAGGGAGGCGGTATCAGAGGCCATCCCACCGCTTTTGAGTGATGGGCGGTATTTTATGGAGAGCACGTGAGTTAACATGGAGTCGCCATGTAACCATATGGGGACTGAGAAAAACAACGAATCTCACGTGCTCTCGAGCCGGTAAAGGTCAGAGGTTAGGAGCACGTGATATGGCTATGGGCTGTAGGATTTGGATGTACAAGATCCAATGGTTATCATGTTCCAGAGTTGCATGGAGGGGAGAGGGGCAGAGATTAGCGGGGATAGGGGGATAATTACACTTAGTATGTAATTATTTAATGAATAAATGGTGCGGGTTAAATGTATAGTGCATGGGTTTAATATAGTGGGATCAACATTTAACTATGGTGGGGTTTATTTAACCACACAGAGGAGGTGTGTTAAAAGGGATTATATTGGGAAAAGTGAGTTTAGCGGAGGTTTTGTTAAGAAATGCAGGGGTAAACAATACTTAGGCTAAAAGGGGTTTTATTAGTTTAAAAGGGTTTTTTTTCGGGATTTTATGGGTATGGCGGAGTTAAATTTTATAAAGTGTAGGGGGAATAATAGTTAGGATAAGGGGTTTTTATGGGTTTTTTTTGGAAAAATAGGAAATTAATAAGGGAAAAATGATTTTTTCAAAGGAGAATGGGTTTCACACTAGGGAAAAAGGGTTTTGGGTTGGGAGATGACTTTTGGAGGGTAAATGGCTAGGGAAATGTGTGAAACCAAGGGGCAAGGGTGAAAATGAAGGGAAAAAGGGTATTTTAAGAAGGAAGGATGGGATAATGGGGAAATTAGTAAGTATGTAGTGAGGCGTAAAATGAAATGAGTGGAAGTTAAATAAACCGGCTTGTGAACATCTTTTCACATCCATAACTTCTCCTGCACACTGAAACATTGGATCAAGAAAGATAAATGTGCTTATGCTTCAACTAACTTTGTACTTCTGCAACCTTTTCTCTACTTACCCTAACATTTTTTTCTTCACTTTATTGGGTGCATTTAAGGTAGTAGACCCTTCGTTTCCTTTTTCTTAAAAAAAAAAAAAACTATCTAATTCAAACCTTATATTCCAATGGCTCAGATTAAGCTTATGAGCACATTTTATTTCTCTACCTAACTACTGATCTGCGAAGATTAAATAGTTTGGCTAGATCTTTATTCTCTAACTATAAACATGAAATTTAAAGCATGAACTAGTCAAGGTTAAACAAATTTGACTATCATGGGTTGTGGCATTTATGACAAGATGCACACAACCATTATTTTGTATATAAAAGTAAAAAGTAGTGGCACTTGGACTTGCACACTTTCATGATCTGTTTTTGTTTGAGGTTCATATTTTTCCACTTTTTTGATCTTTTATTATTCTTTTTGTCCTTTGATATTTCTTTTAGGACATACCCTCTTTAAATTTTTTAATTTTTTAATATGGAAAACATTTGCAGAAAAGTAAAGGTATGAACAACATTACAAGACTTAACATAGCCAATTCAAAATTATAGATTCTATTATTATAGGACCCTAACAAGATCAACAAATGTAAAAAATATATCATTTGATTCACTAGTCGGAAACTGATTAATTGAAAGACTATTGTTAAGGCTAGTATTGTCATCAGATGTATTAGTTAAGGAATAAGATTCTACATTATTTAAAAATAGAGATAGGTCTATTTTACAAATTTTACAAATGCTTTGAATAATATAATCATTCTCATTGCATGCTAATTATAACAAAATGTTACCTTGTATATGATTACAGACTAAACCAACAACACAAAAATCGAAAGAATAAAAAATGAATGTTGGTACAATAAATCCAAGGAAATAGTCAAGATGTAAAGAATAATGAGAAAAGGCTAACACAGATTAAAATGTGTTGAATCAGATTTAATATTTATATCAACTTGGAAAATTAATCTGTCAAGATGAGGATTTTGCTTCACCAAATAGCTCAAGAATTAACTAACACTCAAGAAGACATATTTTGGTAAAACAAAAAATATTAGCTTCATAACATTCACAAGAAAAACTAGGAGTTGATTTTTCACATAATCACCTAACATATATGAATCCTTCAGAACATGATAATGATTGTCTCGATAATCAAAATGATAGGCTTCATAGCTTTGTGCATCTATGAAAGATATACATTCTGATCCTCGGTTTGATGCAAGAGGTTTGCATGAAGATGAATTTCTTGGCTTGGCTTGGGTTAACCGATGTCCAATCTATATTGCCCACCAAAAAAACCCTCAATCACTGGCCCTTTCAACACTGACCTATAAGAAGATCGCAGTCTCACCCGAAGTGTCTATGGGAGGATGCAGAACTAGGTTTATCCATCCTTGAAGGATTAGGAGATGTCGTATGATTATGTTATCTTACTCCTAGCATTTATCAATCACTTCACCATATTAGATTAATCACTTATACATGTCTTATAAAACCATAGACCATCACTGTGATGAAATAAAATTCAACTGTAATAACTACTACTCTACAACAAATAATAAGAAAATATACACATTAAAACACTAATTTATCATGGTTCACCTCAGTGTGGGGCTACGTCCACAAGAACTATTTCTTAATATAATAAGTCTTAGAACAACAAACAGTTCTTGAAATGTGCGCTAAACTGCAGGTTGTCTGCCCACTTAACTGCAGATTCAGGCCTTTGTGCACTCAACTTTAGAGCCTATCTTTCACTACCAAATTACAGATCAAAATACTTTACCCATAACATTGATCTAGATCAAAATATTGATGAATCTCTTCTTATTATTTTACCGTATATATACTATTACATAGAAGGGTTACATCATCAAAGTACCTTGGTCCAAATACCATGGATTCCATAAAACAAGCATCTAAGGTCCAAAAACCATTGATCCCTTACAAAATCACATGCTTTTACAAGAAGGAGGTGTTTTGACACACCCCAAAACCCTTACACCGTGTGCTATATTTAATTCCACAAACTATGTTACATTTCTCCACTATGCGGTCCACTTCGTGCTCCATTGCATGCTCCACTACGTGCTCTGTCCCTCAAAACATAGAGTTCTTACCAAAATATCAAATGTGACTTGTCCCGAGTCACTTAGCCGATTTTCCTCTGATCTTCACTGCAATGCTATTGTATGCATTGTTGAACTACTACAAAATGTCCGTGATCTACTTCTCTTCATTGTGCACTTCCTTTATTAGTCCTTCTATCGTAGGTTATGTAGTCTTCTACATCATTTATGTCTCTCTTTGTCAAAGATCTTGAAGCTTCTCAAGTATTGCTTGGGTCTTTCCATGGGTGAGTTCTCTTTGTCAAATACTGCTCTTCCTTTCTCAGCTCCTCTTTCTTGTTTTGGAGGGAATTTCCCTCATTTATCTTTGTGATATTTTGTGAGATTGGTAAGGTTCTCACAGTTGCTCGAATCTCCTCCATCTATTGTTGCTTCTACTAAATATCCTCTTGTACCTTCATCACATTTGGATCAACCAGCAACGAATCCAAATCTGTAAGATCTCTTCCAATAACTTCCCACAATCTTCCACTACTACGGAGATGCCGACCATTACAACTTTCATGTCAGCCTCCCTCTCCTCTCATATTTCCTATGCTGTGGTTGGTTGTAGATTCATTTGTATCTCACTGATATTCATCACATATGTAAATTTCATTTGTACAACCTTTTCCTTGTATCATTTTACTTCCAGGCCGATCTTCGTGACCTTGTCCTCCACTAGTTCCTCTTCTTGGATCTCAATGTTTGGGATCTGCTAGCATGTCATTTCAACAACCTCCTTTCACTTTTTCTGCTGTTGTACTACCTAATCCCTCTCCTGGATCACTTGGTTGAGCTTTTGTTGTAGCAAAGTTCACTCTCTCTCCACTTGAATGTTTAATTGTGAAGTGTGTTGTTCGTGCAGCTTCAACTCATCTATGATCTCTAGATGCAACTTGTGTAATATCTAAAGTGGTAATATTGCAATTTTCATGTTCACATACCTCCACTCTTTGGCCTATTGCTATACCTTGACAAAGTCAAACTATAGGGCTCTGACAGGCATTGGTCTTATTCATGTTGCTAGTGTAGGCTCTATTGTTCTTTCCTCTCCAAGGTTTTCCTCTGCTTGCACTTTCTATCTTACTGTCTGTGCCAATATCTTTAGTTCTGCAATGCACTCCTCGACACCTATTAGAAGTGCATTGTAGCAATCCTCTAACACATTCCATGATTCCACTGTTGCTTCCTGAATTTTATCCCCAATTTGATGCAAGTCCCCATTAGTAAGGACCACTGGTGTTATGCCCTTTGTCTTCTTTGCCTTCTACTTATTTTTTCTTCTTGTGGCATCTTTGGTGCCTTCCTTCCTCTTCTCCATGATAGCTTGGTATGTCTCTATCTTTTCAGACTCTTTATTCTGCTCATCACCTTTAGGAGGATCCTGGTGACCCTTGTCATATTGTTTCTCTTTTTTAGACTCTAGCTCATCCTTATCCTTGTCGCTAGCTTCCCCATGTTACGCCGTGTCCTCCTCTATCGAACTATCCTCTATCTGTGTCTCCAGTGCATTCATCCACTTTATGGGCCTCTGATGTATCTATGCCAGGAGATCGTCTTCTGCCACTAAATATGACTAGGGATGCCATTTCTTCCTTGTGTGCCTACAAGTCTCTGAGTAAATTATGTGGAAGTGAGCCTTAAACTTCACGACATTACTATATTGCTTGTATCGGCTCAGTGAAAGGTGAGGGTGTTGGTTCACCAACGTGTGTGATTCCATATGGTATAATATAAAAAACATTCTATTATCCTATGCTTGCGCTAGTAAAGTGGTATACCACAGTGAGGCATAAAGCACGACATCACAAACATCCAAGGGTACCGAAGAAAATTGCAAATATTCCAACTCTCTCCATGCAAGTATCACAATTATCAAAAGTAACCATGTGTAATGAAATAAAGTACCTTTCTCTTCATCCTTACAATAGTCATCCAAAAATTATTGGAAAATATATGCATCCCAGTTCAACTAAACCCTATTAGCGCATTGTGCAACTAATGAAACTACCAGTGCAGGGACTTCATTGGCCTGATACTTCCTCATGATTTTGCCAGCTAATATGTGTTCTACAAAGCAAATTCCCTTGTGATTTATCATGTCGATATCATAATCTTTCTTCCCTTTTTCAGTTCAAACTTCTTCATGTTTTTTGCTATGACTCAGTTCTTATATTTTCTAACAAACTCCTCTGTGAGGTTCAACCTTGGATAAGGCAGTCTTGTGATTCTCCATATTATCATTGGGTTGATAGGGATCCTCTTCCATATCCATAGGAAACCATCGTGCACTAGCATGAGTAGTTGTCTCACACAAGTTGTGCTTTCTAGGCTTTTGCCAAAATATGGCACATTCAACATATTCATCAAGCCCGACTGCACCAATCCAACCACCCACTGATGTGGTTCTAACCTTATCACATCACTCTCATGGTAGTACACTTGTTTTAAGTATCTTTCTGGTACAAACTATGGATATTTATTTATGTCATTGAAATCATAGTCCACAAACTTCAGCTGCGAAATCTCCCCAAGGGTTTCTCTAGGAAATCGCACTGACTCGAGCAATAAAGGTGTGAAGGTGCCATACTTCACGTCCTTCAACTCTTTCACTGGTTTTGCGTCTGGTTTTCTTGGTTGAACATACGGTGGGAGAGGTGAAAGAAATTTTGTGCCATATATTTCCATTTTCACTTTCTATTCTTCTTCCTCACTATCTCTTACTTGTTTGGTCTCTTTATGAGGCTAGACATTTATCTTTTCTCGTTTATTCTTCATTCTCTACTCTTTGGTAATTTTCTTTTGCAGATATTTCCACTGTGTGCATGATGATGTTGCAATGGGTGGTGATGCTAGTGTGCAAATATCAGCCCATGCTACTTCCATGACTCCAACTAATCCCTTCTCACTAAATATACAAACAATTTTTTCAGTTGTTAGGATATTCATGCATAAATTTTTGCAATTTCTTCACAATAGCTATTTTCGAATTCTCAATTCAAAAATGTTCCAAATTTGGGTGGTACACGACATTTTATAACAAATCTAAGTTTCTAAACCCATCATTATCTTAGATTGTGTTCATTAATTTCATATCTATCGCTAGATCTGTTCAATATGTCCTCATAAATGCATCTTTTTGTGCATTTTAACGACAACTTTCCTTTTTAATAGTCATACTTTTCTGAATAACTTTGATGCATCCCATATGGTAGTCAAGCAATCCCTCTTACGACTAAACTTCAGCATAATCTATACTGTAGCAAAGTAACTTCCTACGTCGAGCTCTCTGTACAGCGTAATTTATAGTCCTGTGCCAACTTTCAACTATAGGTGGCACTAAGACTTTTCTCCTTTCTTTAGAGTAAATTTGTAGGGGCAGGTTTGTCCTTGTACATCTTCAACTTGCTACCATTTACTCTTCCTTGAGCCAATTCTCCATTTAACTTTTCTAATTGAACTACACCTCCATCGATAATATGCTTGATAATGTACGGGCCCAACCAATGCATCTTGAATTTTCCTGGAAATTTTACAAACTTACTGTCATAAAGGAGAACAAGGTCTCCTACCTGGAAATTCTTTTGATTAATATGTCTGTCATGCCAAGCCTTTTATCTTGATTTTTTTACCTGCTAATGGAATCCTGCTATAAATCTATCTTCCTCCAAAGCAAGAAACTGCAAAATTATTTCCTCCATTATATCAGGATCTGCCATATCTGTAAAACCTGGAATTATCTATTAGCTTAAGGGGGCCTGACCTAGGTTCAGAGTTGTTCTTTCCAACCAACAAAACCCTAACTACTCGCCCTTTTGGCAACAACCTGAATAACGCAGGTTGTAATCTCACCCAAAGCAGTATTGGGGGATGCTAGAACTAGGTTTATGTATCAACAAATGATGTGATAAGTGGCCTTAAGCCCTCATAGCTCAGATTTAGCTTTGTGCAGATTGGTATCCTTCTATGGCCCGCTACTACAACTCTACGAAAATTTCTTCTAGACCTTCATGAAGGTCGGTGACCAGACCTTATAGATCCAAAGGAAGCAATCTATCCACTTTTGTGCACTAAATAGTAACCTTATATATGACTTCACACAGATCTATCCAGTTCCACAGAACTAATAACAAATTCCACATTTATCTTCGCAAAAATAGGTAGTTACTTAGTTGATGGATAAATATTAAAGATTCAGTAGGTTCGCGCAATAATTACATATTATTCCAAAAAAAACATATCATTGAGCGATAAATCATAACATGAACATAAATCATAATAATACTCAAAAGCAAGATAGTTGTCCCAAAATCAATCTTTATTAAGTTTAGCATTTGGTTTATAGGTTTCTTCCACTCTGTGCACTCAACTGCAAGGGTCAACGCACTCAGTTGCATACTTACTAAGTCCTCCTACGTAGTCAGCTGGAGGAGCCTTCCCCTTTCACCTAAGTACATGAAACAGATCTTGCCTACCTTAGCACTTCCCAAACTATCTCTATCTTGACTTAGTTACTTGTCTACTTACCTCTTAGACTCGTTATGACTCAACTGTATATAGCTTTGTTCAATACAATACCATGGTCCGCAAAGCATGGATGAGTCTCAACAGCTGACCTATCACTTATCCAACCAAGGGGCTAGAGCCCATTTGTTTACAAACGTTTTTAAAAAATTGGTTAAAATAACCCAAAAACTACCCTTGGGGACCCTACAACAAGACCCCAACACAAATATGGTGGCTCACCCTCAAGTCACTTGACAAGTGCCTAGATATTGCTAGGAGGTAAACCTAGATCAACTTGTAATGTCTCTATGTTAGTAGAGATTTGTACCGCTGCCTGTTGCACTTCTTTGACTAATTTATCTGTCATCAACCATTCCACTGCTAGGTGCATTTTCCTCTGAGCCTGTTGTAGTATCCTTAGCTTTTCGTGGAGTGATAGAGTAAGTTGATAGGATTCCTCTATCCATGGCGCTAATCTTGCCTTGAGAAGTGCCTCTTTCGTTTGTAGCTCTTTCGTTTGTGATTGCAACTTCTTGCCTTCTTCCAATCACATGAGGCATTCAGCTAGCACCAAAGTGCGAAAAGTCGCTCAGACTCCATCGTACCTACACTGTGCATCTCTGATATCTAGGTTTAGCCTTTGTATGTTGGGGTCCTCCTGTAGATTTTTTTCCATAACTCGATAGCTTAATCAAACGTAATTGCGCAGTCTGTCACTGTGGTATCCAATGTTCCCATGTTTTCCCTTATCGTTGCTCTGCTTTGCTCCCAGACCTTCAACAGAGTGGTCGGCTGCAATTTTAGCTAAAGCTCTAAGATCTTCTTCTAAAAATCAAATTTGACTTTACCTATCTCATATTTGGACGTGCAGATCGCAATAGCCAATTTTCTGACTTTTGTTGTAGCTGCAACATCCTCTAGGATGTCCAACTCTAGAACTGACTTACATTCCTACTCTATTATTGTCTCCAGGTTCTGACTTCATGCTCCCAGCTCCTCCTTTTCTTTTAGCGCTTGAGCTTTCTCCATGAACATCTTCTCATTGTTTACTTTGAACTCACTGATGACTATAAGGACGCACTACTCTCTAATCCTCAACTTGTTTGAAATTCCCACATGTAGCGCATGGAGGGTTTGAAGCAACAACACAGCCAAATTCATCCCCATGTCCTTAACTCTGCTTAACACAACATGGTCTTCCTCTGATTCCACATGAATAGACCCTTCTGGTAAACGTATGACAATGAGGTCGAGAGTCTATTCTAGCTCTGGTACTATCCCACTCCCTTACGCTCTACTCGCTTGCGCAATGCTCACTTGAGTCCTGCCAGTTTGGATATGCAGATCATGTAGATCCTTTTAGACACTGCCTAGTGTCTACATATATTCCTGTTTAAACTACTGCCACAAATCTGTTGTGGTGTCTCTGACCTTGTCGCCGATCTCATCAATATCCCCTTCTGTAAGAACCATTGGTTCGATGCGCGTTTTCTTATATGATTTATGCTTCATTTGTGGCCCAACAGTTGTCTCCTTTTTACACTTCTTCGATGTGAAGGGAGCACTCTTCCCCTTTCCACCACCTCCTTCTTATCTTGAGAGTTCTAGCTCATTTGTATGCTTGGAAGCTGATTCTTTGACTTCCTCTATACCAATGCATTCTGCCTCTGCACACTGCTTCGCAACGTGCTCTTCTTCCTCAAATCCCTTAGTAGAAACTTATTTCTTCTTCTTCTTAGCCAGAGCTCATGCTGCCTTGTGTTCTGCTCCCTTACGCTTTTTCGTAGCGGTCGACTACGTAGAAGAGCTCTAGGCACCCTTACAAGTACATACACCAAGTTTTGTGGGTTCCCACCACTCTGCTTATCAACTCCCCACGATCTCCTGTACATCTATTTCTGACACTAACTATCGAATCTTGTGCCATATATGCTTTGGTTCCTTTTACACCCTGATTGATACGTTGTGGAAATCGGCCTTGAACACTGTGAAGGTCGTCAACTGCTCAAACAAGGTTGGAGAAAACCTTGGGCATTGATTAGTGACTACCCTAAGATCCATCTCAATTAATATCTAGAAAAAATTTAATTCTTTGATCCTCTCTAGATCCTTTGTTTCCCACAGCGAAGTGACCTTTACTGCTTCTAGTAAGTCCTCTGCCTGCGAAGGAAACTGGTTGTCATCTAGCAATCTCCATTCAAATAAGACAATTGAAAACAATAGCCATGCATTATGGAATGACTTTCTATCCTCTTGAGCTTTGCGACAGTTCACAAGGAACTCCTTGCACAGATAGTTCACCCAGTTATATTGAACTCCCTTCATGCACTCGATAACCAATGATACTACAAGTACTGGAACTTCATCCATGCAACATTTGCTCATAATGTTTCCTGCAAGAATTTGGGAAGTGAACTACACCACATGGTCCTAAATAGAATAGATAGAATATCCATGTGACTTATTTACGAGACCAAATTTTGACTTCATTTTGTCTACCAATTCCTTTTCTCCAGTTTTCCCTCTAAACTCTTTGGCAGGGTCTGCCCCTTTATAGGGCAGCTTTGTTATCCGATGAATGACAACATTAGTGATCAGGATGGGTTCCCCCAACCATAGGCACCCATCATGAACCAGCACAAGCAACTAGTGCACACACACCATGTTGATGATTGATTTATGAAAATGTGGTATGCAGAGCATGTGCAACAACCCATCCTACTCAACTCCTCTGACCCACTTCATGGGTTCCAACCACGTAACTCTAGTTTCCTCGCAATATATTTTATTCATATATTTGCTAGTGGCCAAATGAGGGAATCTCTCAACATCCATGAGATCCTAATCCTTGATCTTTACCACTAGAATGTGCACTAAGACTGTGCCTTCAAATTCAACCTGTTTTGGAAACAAGGGTGTGGAGACTATAATCCTCCCAGAATTAGGGCCTTTTGTAATTTTTTCCTTCCCTTTCCACGGAGGGATATACTCTGAGAGTTGTGTGATAGGCGCGCCCTCCTTAGCATCCAATTCCTCCACACCTTGGTACTCTTCTTCTTCTAGGCCCAAACTTTGTCTGGCTACTTATCCTTTTTCTTCTTCAACCGCACCTTTGGGTTCTTCTTCAGTGAATGTCTTACCAACCAAGGTTTCTTCTGCTTCTCTTTGGTAGCTGATTGCTTCATCCTAGGTGACCTCGATGCCATAGGCAATGTGTGCATACTTTCCATGCTTGCTATTTCGGGTGTTGCTGCATCAGAGATGACGACTTCAAAACTCATGTCTTCTGTGGGATTTGTGGCAGTCATTTGTGCGAGAATATTCCTCTGGTTAATTTCAGGCAACATTATGAAGATTGGAATGGAAATCAAGTCCTCCTAAACCTTATAATTCATACAACGACAACAAGAGGGCGCAGACACAATTCTAGGAATGCAAAGAGTTCTTCAAGGGACAAGGGACCAACATGCTTAATTTATAGGAGGTTTTGAATTCAAATCTAACTGTTCCCTCCAATTTCTAATAATAAATGTGTCTTTGGCAACAGATATCCAAATATTTTCAACATAAATTACACCTATCCACTCCTCTTAACAAAATTTTTGACATAAAATCATGAATAGTAACTCCAACATCTACTTTTGGACCCAACTATGTTGTACCGCTCTCCATGGTGCAACTCATTCGGCATAGGTTCATTTTTCCTGCTCCTATATTTTGTCACACAACCTCCCTACTATGATTTTCTCCTCTTCAGATAGTGCAGTTTATAGTCTCACAATCCCTTACAATTGTTTGGATTACTAAGACTGTCTTGCTACCATGTAGTCATTGTGCAGGGGTAGCATCCCATGTATATAGCTTTAGCCTACTCCCATTCACTTTTCTAGGGAATGGTTCCCCATTCAACTTTGTGAGATGAACTGCGACACCATCCATGATCTCCTTAGCAACATATGGCCCCAACCAGTGCATTTGAAATTTCCCCAGAAATTTTGTAAATTTGTTGTTATAGAGAAGCACTATGTCATCTATATTATAAGTGCACAACATAATATGCCTATCATTCCATGCTTTCTCGTGTTCCTTTTGCACTTGCTGGTGAAATCCTGTAAGAAAGCGGTCCTCTTTTAACTCCATGGTCTGTGCAATTCATTTCTCCAGGCTCTCGTGACCTACCATCTCTGTCAAAGCTGCAATATGTAAACTTGGTACAATATACTTCATGGACATTACTGCTTCAATTCCATAGACCAGCCTAAATGGCGTTTGAATTGTCAACTTCTTGTAGGTCGTCCTTTATGCCGATATCACTGCTAGTATGTGCATATCCCAGTCATTCCTCTATGCATTGCATTCCTTCGTCAACACCCTCTGCAAAATTTTATTAAATGCTTCCACAATTCCATTCACCTATGGGTGATAGGGTGTGCTCTTCTGATGATAAACCTATAATTCCTCAAGCATCACGTTGATTATTTCATTCAAGAAATGTGTACCCCTATCACTCATCAATATCATAGGCTATCCAAACCATGTTAAGACATATTCAAACAAAAAATTTGCAGTGGTGGCAGCTGTACAATCCTTCACTTGTTGCATTCTGCCCATCTGGTTAAACAATCTGTTGCAGTAATGATATACCACTCACCCTTCTTCTCACCTCATGGTTGTATTGGACCTATGAAGTCAATGGCCCATTTATCAATACTTGCAATGAAACTTGAGGATTTAAAGGCAACTCATCCCTTCGCGAAGGCTTCCCCATCCTTTGGAAAGCATCGTACGCCTTATAGTATGGCTTAGAATCCTTGTGTAATGTCGGCCACCATAATCTAGTGCAGAAAATCTTTTGCGCGGTCACTTTTCCTATGTACTAACCTCCTACCAATCCTCCATGTGCTTCAGTGAGGATACTAGCGCATTCAAACTCTAGGACATAGCTTCACAGTATCTCATTTGTTCCCATCTTATACAAGTGACTTGCAATCACTGAAAAGTCCGTAGTGCAAACCACTAACTCTTTCTTTTGCTAAGTAGAGTAACCTTTTGGAGCTATTCCGGTTGTTAAAAACTTAATGATATCAGTGAATTGGTCATTCACAATTCGCACCGCAAAGAGATGAACATCTGGTAGTCCTTCTTCCAACATATTTGGTTCTTTTCCAGTTTGAATCCTTGACAGATGGCCTGGTCCTACATTCAACCTCCCAAACTTCACAATTACTTCAAAGTCATATTCCTCAAACATTAGTAACCATCAGTAGATCTCCCCTTCCCAACAAAGGCTTATTGACTAGCTACTTCAGCGCAGAGTGACCTGTATACATTTTAAATTTTCCACCCAACAAATAATGCGTAAACTTTTACAGTGCGTAAACCATCACTAGCCCTTCGCACTCTATAGTGGAGTAATTATTCTCAACCTTGCATAGATTTATGCTCGAAAAGGCTATCAATGATCAATCTCTCCTTCTCCTGCCTATGTTAATATGGGTCCTAGCATGATACAAGAAGCATCTACATGCCCATGGAATTCCTTCTTCCAGTCTGGAAACACCAAAATAGGCGCGATCACCATCTTTTCCTTCACGACATCCAGACTATGCTGACATTCTTCATTTGAACAAAACATCACATCCTTTTTCAAAAACTTTTCCATAGACAGTTATCTAAGCATATGCCTTAATAAACTATTGGTAGTACCGAGTGTGCCTCAATGTCACGTGCAACTTTTTTACATTCTTAGGAGCTTCCAAGTTCACAATCACGATGATCTACACAGGGTCCACCATCAATCCTTCCTTACATACTATATGGCAAAGCAAAATTCCAAAGGGTACACAGAATATGAACTTTTTCAAGTTCAGTGTGATCTGATACCTTCGACATGTATCCAGCATGAGGCACAAGCTTGCAACATGGCACTTTACTAACCCAAAAATAATCCAATCATCAAGATACACTTCCAGAAATATATGAATAAACTCTTTGAACATCGCGATCACTACTCAGGAAAAAATTGCAAACACATTATTCAATTCGAATGGCATTACCATATATTGAAAACAACCCCATTCAGTCATGAAGGTTGTTTTTCTCGATCTTCTGGTAGGATATTAATTTGATGATATCCTAAAAATCCATCAGTAAAGGAATAAGCCTCATGTTCACCGAAATTCTCTAACACTTCATCAGTAAATCGTGTTGGAAACTGACCAAGCATGCATGCATCATTCAACTTTCTTAGATCCACGCATATACAGATTTTTCCTTTCTATTTCTTCTCTTGGGCCACCATTGAGCTTACCTAATCTGATTCCTTTACTGGGTCAATAATGCTAGCATTCAACATCGTATCTAGTTCTTGGTGCACCTTCTCTTTATATTTTGGATTTAGCCGATAAGGCCTCTTCCTAAGAGGTTTCGCATCTAGCTTCAACATAATCTTCATAAGACCTAAGCCTTCGATGATCCCTTTCAAATCTAAGAACTTCAATGGGAATAAGTCCTGGTACTCACATATCAGCTCAACGACCTTATCAATCATATATTCATCCCAATAGTCTCATATATTCATGAACATAAGCTCTACTTCAGATCTAATGTTTACTTCTCGAGTTTTCAAAGGCTTTGTTATGTCCATGTTTGCCACCTTCGGTTCTTCGACTTCATGCTATCCTTCTATCTCTGGAATGGTAATATTCTATGGATCTTCTTCTTCTTCTTCAGTAGTCACATTATAACATTCCAACATGTGGTGCAGTTGTGTACTCCAATCCAGTTGAGTCCATTCGACCAGTTCCTTTGGTGTTTTGAATATAGCTACTTTTATCTCTTGGAGCGCTTCATAAATTCTCTCAAAGCAATCCTTCAAAGCGTAAATTTAATAGAAAAATCTCCTATAAGATGTCCCATTCAACTATTCCATGGCGAAGCTTTGTCCCCAAGTACCAGTTCATTGGGATTGTATCCAAGGTATGACAGAAAATGTGCACCCATTGTGGTTGCGGTTCTATTCCCCAGGCCTTAGTCCATCATGCCAAAAGATCACACAGATCATCCTTCCCACTTGATTTTTTTGTCATTCAAGTATTAGCAGACCCAAACATTAATTTCATCATTCTTCTATATTCTTTCCATCCAGTAAATTTCTCCTTGTGCATACCCGACTAATGGGAAAGCATAGCACATAGTGCCAACTCCAATGCTTGTATTCGATGATCTTCTAGTACTTCCCCTTCAAACTCATCTAAAAATAGTTCCACATTAGTTAAACCACCATAATGCAGAAGCTTCCATAGCTGAGTTGAGACACACTGCAACGACTTGGTCATCATATTGAAACATAGCATAGATACTTCATGTAACTAATTCCGCCAGTGTTCAAATTCTTCATCTAAATCTGAGGTGCAGGAACTATCCATGTCCCACACAATTCATCCATCAACTATAGGATTGATCCAATCTTCATCATGCATTGTTATCTTGTATATATGATCCAGATCATCGTCACTTTCTACATAGTCATGAATGAGTTCAGTATAACACCCTCCTTCTGCAGGGTCTAGTGGCACTACAACCCTGAGTGACTTCCTTTCAAATTTCATCTTCGTCTTCTTCAAGTTGATTACTGCATCCATATCAAAATCCCAATCAATTCCTAGTAGCATGTGGTAGAGGTTACTGTCATTTACTATTTCAATGACCTCAAATTTAGCCAACACGCTTGTGCCCTCAATGTCCACCGTTACACCATATAACACCCCATCAGAATAATATTTTGTTGATTTTCCATGCGCAGTTGAATAGGAGACCACTACAGTGCACGTTTCACTATTATTTCCCATGTCTGCTTAGGTAGGATGTTTGCAGCAGACTCGAGATCCAAGATTACCTGGTGCGTTTCATATTCACCTATTTGCACAGTCAACCTCATCTCGTGCCCCATGTGCTTCTTATGCTTACCGATTTTCCTCACAGTGTGCTACTCAATGGGAGTC
>APFE031620427.1:0-10811 GCA_000404065.3 Pinus taeda
TCCTTATCTCTAATGACACCTATCAGCTATTTAACTGACTATTAAATACAATAAAGTGTTGACTGGAATTTTAAAGAGTTCTAAATTAACTAAGACTCTAATTCCACTTTCCATGCAATGGTGGCTTCTCCTTGTTCTTTGACACCTGGTCCTCTTTAGATTTGGATGAGCTGGATGTTTAATACACCATATTGATCTTGAACGCTGAATCCTTAACTGCCCCGTAGTATAGGAGATGTTCCCTGCTTCTCGGCTTCTGTTTTCATCAATTTGCTCAAATATATAACAACATGTTTCTTAGTCTTTAATAATCCAAGGTATGGAACGCTGCCATGTTTTTGATGTGCTGTAGGCTGTGTTGATGGACAGGTGTCTCTCTTTTAAAATTCCCGCTCATAATATCAAACTGCTTGTCTACGTTAAAATCATCACCTACAGCAGTTTCGTAGCGTGCTACGAAACTGCTGTATTATTTGAAACAGCTTGCTTTGTCTATTAATTGATAAATATAGGATCAAATGACATTGTGCATAAACTTAATTGAGAAAATCAGGCACTCCACTTTGCGTTGTTCTTGATTCAGAGAAAAACAACCCACAACCGGGATGTAGAATGCTAGTCATGGTTGAAATCCACAGTTGAGATGAGCTGATTACCATAAAATGTGTCGGGTCACTATTAATGTCAAGAAGCATTGTAACCAGACTCTGTAAGTGCGGGAAGTCTTTTCTGCACTATGGCCAGTTGGGTTTTACAATCATCATCAGCTGACCAAAGTGACTGAATCATTATCTGGATCTTCTCTTCTTCCTGGCAGCGTTGAGCTACTCCCAAGTATTCTTGAATTTCATGTGGAAACAACCCTGACAACAAATATGGAAAATGTTGCAAGTGAGATAATTCCATCACACTGAAACAACTACCCAGTAAGGATTCTTATTCTTTAGTGCCCAATTCTGCAGCCTCCAGGAGAGGAAGTAGATTCTGCTTCTCTTCTTGAAATTGTTCCATACAGTGAGCCTGTGATGTCCTTAGCTTCACAGAAAGCCTAAGTAGTGCTTGACTACGATCTGGGCTACTAGCTTCTAGAACTGTTAATGTTTTCAACCTTTCACGGATGCCATTCATGAATGGTAAATCTCGTGCATGTTCATCATTTGCAAGTTCAGTAATACCTCTCTCGGCCCTTTCCAAAGCAGGGAAAATAATTCGCTCTTTCATTTGAGCATGTTCCTGCATCAAATCCATGAGCTGTGTGCAGTTTTTTGCCAACTTTTTTATTTACATGGAAATACTTCCCTTAGCCGGATCTATAACCTTAAACCCTTCTTTCTTGGACACAACTAATTTATCTGCAGAGTGAACGATCTTCTCCATGTGGCACAAAATGCTCTTATGTTGCAGAACTGTCAATGTCACGAGTGAAGGGGGTGTCCTTTCAGCCAAGGTTTTGGAAATAGAACTCACTAGCAAGTCCATGTCAATTTGAATAGGGCGATAAAAGGGAAAGGCCAGCATTTGTCTGCGATAATTCTGCAGATGAGAATGCACTGGACTGATTTCAATTCCTCTAAAATGCTGCAATGGGACTACCAGATAAATAAATGGGATAAGATATACATCTGCCATACTAAAAACATTACCAAAGAAATAGGGTCCCCTGTTACTGTATTCCATAATTCCCCCATTCAATCTTTTTCCCCAAGTGTAGACTTCCGTTTTTGAGGTCAAAACAGCTACATGATACGCACCAGACGTTATTTCATCAACAAAGGCATTACGAATTTTCCCTTCCACGCGAACAGGGAACTTGCCATCAGCCTGGTGGTTTCCCAACTGACCATGAACAGAGCTGCCCATTGTAAATACATGTCCTGAGGTTGTCAGAGCAACTGTAAGGCTATGTCCAGCAGCTACTTGACAGAAATTATGGCTAACAAGGGCATCTACACATGTTGGAATAAGCCTCGGTTCCTTATTGAGGTGAAGCTACACTTGCTCCTCCCATCAGTATTCTTCTCTCATGATTGCTTAAATTGTACATTAAGACCATTCTACAGAACCAAATGTCTCTGTGCATGAGACTCGTCCAAGTCATGAAGCATCTGCACATCATGGAGCAAAACCTCTGCTCCATACCAATCAGACATATCTGGATGTAAAAGCCATCCATGTTATGAACATGCAGATAGAAACGCCTTGTCTTTTCCAAAGATGGGTGAAAGCGGTGCTCCCTAAAACATATAAACCCATGTCGACCCAAGTCCAAACCACATGGGACAACCTTTACATCACGCTTTCTAGGTGCATAGTTCACAACTGCCTCATGCTCTGCCACAGTAATTGAGTGAGTTGAGTATGCTACATAACCTCCTGATTTTGAGCCTGCATCCGCCACGTCAATTGCTGCAAGAAGTAATTGCTTTTGCAGAAAAGCACCTTTCGTTATATCCACCGCACTCTTATTACTTTTTACATTTTCATCTTTCCAAATGATACCAGTTCCGTTGCAGGATGCATCTAACAACACCCTCTCAACACTTTTGGCACATCATCCAGAGTAACATGGCCCTCATTCAATAGCATTTTCACCAGCTCAATATCATCAGAATCAAGTGCTCCTTATATTCTTCTGACATTTATGTCATGTGTAGTGTTCTTACCTTGTCTTTCCAAAACAAACTTTGACCGAAAGTCAAAAATTTGATTGGCTAACTCGAGAGGAAGCTCTTTTTCAATAGTTATAGATTCAAGATTGGACCTGGCCACTATCTCAATGCACTTGGTCAACAATGGATCATTTCTAGTGTGGCATGTGTTTGCAACTGCAAGAATTGTGATTACATCCTCTATATAAGCATCTTCCACAATATCTACAAGATGTCGCTGATTTTTTCAAATTCTTCTTTATCCTTACTGAATGCTTCTGATAACATAGACTTGAGCTCATCATACCATTGTCTTTTTATTTTCCGTTCTTCTGAAGTGCCCTTTTCCAAGCAAGTAAATTCTGACATGTCATCATCCATAATCTTATTGAGGACATTTGAACAGCGAGGAAAGAAGCGCTTTCCCAGTTCAACAGTTTTTGAGAGGGCCTTAAACCTAGATAGGTGCTCCTCTTTTATCGTAATAGGTGTCTCATTAAGATCAACATTGGTCCTTCGGTTCCCTGAAGCAAGATTATAATCTCCAACACTCTTGAACTCTGAAGTTAAATCCACTTGTGCAATATCCATGGCTAGTTTTGCTTCCAAGGGAAACAGAAGCCTTGCTAGAGCAATTCTATTTTCAAAGTAGAGAAACTTCATACGCAAATTCTCTCCTGCAAGTGCGAGAGAAAGAGACGCGTCTCCCAAAAGTGGCTCCCTTGTCTTTGCTTGTTCAAGAATTTCAATGCATAGCCTGTCCTTCGGAGTTTCCTTGCCTGCTTCTATTATGCTATTGTAATCAACAACTTTAGTAAGTCTTCTTGATATTTGAAGTGCATTCCATCCATCAGCTGTTACATCTAAAGGATTAGCTCCTTTTGTTAAAAGTGCCATAGTTATGACAGGCTCTTTGCGCATTGCTGCTATGTGAAGCACTGAGTAGCCTCTACTGTTCCAAAGATTGACATCTGAGTTTCCAAGTTCCAACAACTCTGTTGTAGTCTTTGGATCACAATATGATGTTGCATAATGCAGGGCTTTTTGCCATCATAGTTGCGGATTATGCTGTTGTTGGGTGCTGAAACCCTCCACGGAGCCAAGCACTACACACAAGGAAACCCTTTGAGAATTTTTTTAAAAATGAATGTTCAGGATTTAAAACATTTTTTTTTTTAAGTGATAACAGAACCCATCAGACATCCCCATGGTGTGGAAACATGGTTCTAGCACCCTCGCATACTACTTCAGGTGAGACCTTAGTCCACGCTCTGCGGACTATTGCCGAAAGGGCCCATAGTACTGGGATTTGTTTGGCTAAATCATCCTCGAGCCTCGATCAACCCCAACAAGCCAACAAATGGTTATGTTGCTGGGACGGGATCTACATAAGGGATGTTTAATGTCATGTCACTGGAATCCAACGAAGAAAGAAATTGAAGGATGGTTAGAAAAAAATATACATGAGTTCGTGACGTAGGAAAATAAGAACCTATGAGTATCAAAGGAACAGTGTTGGAGCGCTACTTATATACAGAAATCCATGAAATTTTCTTTGCATCCTTTCCCTTTGAGTTGTATGAGTGGATTGCGAATCTAGTAGACAGTCAAGGAAGGTGTAGGCTTCACAAACCAATTGTGTGGACCCCTAGTGCGGAGACTAGAAGCATTGGAAGATAAGATCGCATGCATTTTGGACCATTAGCTTGATCGAATTATGGGGGGCTTTATCACTGAGTTTGTGATAAACACAACAATAAACTACAACAAGGCAGAGCAATGCTTCCTCAAAGGACCACGAGATAAGTACATTAAATCTTCGAACACTTGGATTAAGATGTTATTGTGTGAAAAGCGGGTTATGTGAATAAATTGATGTTTGGGGCTATGCGAAGTGGGAGGACCTATAGAAATGAAGGTAGTGCAGAAATATAGAATAGCCCCTTGATTTCGCCTTGGCGGGAAAGCGAAGAAGAGCTCACAAAGGTTTCTATAAGAAGCATGGTCAGTCTAATAAGGCAAAAAATTCGGCACCTACCACCTCCACCTAGACCGCCACCAGTATCACCATCTTCACCTCCATCTCTGCCGACACCACCACCACCACAGTTCAATATGGTGAGCACGATAAAATTGTTGGTATTCAGAGGTGTAGGGAACGAAGATCCAGACCAATTTTGGTTTGTGGTAAGGGCTGTATGGGAAGCACAAGGAGTCATGGATGATAATATAAAGAAGGCAACATTTGTGAGCATCTTGCAAGATCATGCACTGACGTGGTACATTAAGCATTACAATGACCATCTGAACGCAGGCATCGCAAATATACAGGTAGCGCTGAAAAGGGAGTTTAGCAGGCCAAAGTCAGAGACACAATTGATTGTCGAGTTTAAGGAGATCGCAATGCTTCTAGGTGAGACTCCATGGGATCTAGACCAGAGACTAAAAAGTTTGATTCGCGAAGCCAAGAAGACCTTGACAGATGGGTGGCACCTTGCATGGTTTGTAGTATCACTAACACCGCATCTATGAATGACACTGTCACAACAGAAGTTATCCACCCATGTAGAAGCTTTGGAGATTTTAATGAGACTACATGGGACCCCAATACAAGATCATGGCCTAGGAGTCCAATAAATCCATGTGCAACTACAAAATTTGTGTCTGGAAATGCAGATTTTGAAACAAGATAGGACAACTCGCCCAGAACCGCATGAGGAGGTATGGTGCATAAAATTCAAAGGCCAAGGGCATGACATGGACCATTGTCCAGTCTTCACGAATTACTTGGCGGGAGGAGGGCTGATGCCATTAGGACCAAAGGCACAAGCAGGACCGAGTACGGTGCCTGCATTATGGTGCACAATCTGTCAAATAGGGGGAAAACACACTATAGATAATTGTCATCTATTGTAGAAATATAAGTAGATGTTCCAGTAATTATTCTATAATTTCTACAAGTCAGTAGGCCATGATGAGCACACCTGCAGAAGCTATGAACTAATGATGGATCGGACTCCTGCCTACAAGGTACAGGCCGAAACACAAGCCCTTGACCCAAATACGAGAATGGTGCATACTATATTCCAGGGGCTCAAATGAGGTTGAAGAGGAACGGGACCAGGAAGGGGTCGCAGACAGCTAATTTGTTACAATTGCAGAGGGCCAGGGCACTATGCCCACGATTGTATGAACTCGATGAGAACATCATGCTTATACTGTACTCAATTTGATCATGAGGTAGAGGATTTCCCTACACTGATATCAAGGCCGTGAGAAAGGGGTACTCCAACCTCCCCCAACTTGGAATTTGCAAATGACAAGGTCTAATCCGCATGAAGAGGACCTTAATGTAAACATAGTGCTCAGAAGCGGTATCACTACAGGAGAGGACAAAGGTAGGCAACTTGAAGATAGTACGTAGGTTGGGCAGGCTCCTACAAAAGAACCTGAATTTGATCTGGAGTGCATGAAGGGGACGTTCATGGAAGCTAAGAAGAGCTTCACGGAGGCCTCCACTTCAAGTAGTAAGGATCAACTAGAGCCGGAGATGGATCCTTTAATGATCACTATGTTTCTAGATACACGTATGAAACTACTGCGTGACAACAAGGTTGTGAAAGGGCTGTAGGAACTTATCACTAGGTGTGTTGGGTCAGGAGAACCGCGCGTAGTCTGGAAACTCGGGAAGCACACATTGCGAACAGGGAGGGAAATGAGGTTGACTACACAAATTGAGGAGTATGAAATGGATCAAGTAATTCTGGATCTAGGATCAGATGTGAATGTACTACCAAAACAAACATGGGAAAGCATGGACAGACCCGCATTATAATGGTATCCTATTCAATTGCGAATGGCGTACCAACATAATATCTTACCCATGGGAATATTGCAAGGAGTAATGGCGGATATTGAAGGTGCGAGCATGCTGGCGGATTTCGAAGTGATAGAGATTGTTGATGACAGAAATCCCTATCCTGCACTATTAGGAATAGACTAGGCCACCGATATGAACGGAGTAATAAATCTAAAGAAGCACAAAATGATTTTTGAGAAAACATCACTACGCGTAGTAGTGCCTTTAGACCCTATGGAAGGAGCGTGCTACACAGAGCTACTGTGTGACGAAGAGAGCGACAACAAGGTAGACTGTATCTACAAGATAACCACTCGACAACATGATTCGGTGAATCCTACAACGGATGGCCAGATTTCGTGGGAGTGTGAAAGCTCCTACACGTCAGATTCAGATGAAGAAACAGAACGATGGCAGAACTAGTTACACGAGGTAACCACACTCAATTACAACATGATGGTTAGATCACTGCACCACGTGACAATAGAGGTAAGGGATCTATCTATGTATGATGGGTTGACAGTGGAGGATGAATTCCTGAACAAATTTTAAAGCACAGTGCCAGAACAACAGTGGTTCGATGCTCTGAAATGGACATTGCACGCGATGGCTGCAAGGTGGTGGGGTACGCATCAGAGAAGCTTTGAAAAATGGCATGAATGCCGAAAGGGGATACTTATACGATTTGGAAAACCTCAACTACGGATGGGAGCCGGTTATGAGGGGAAAAATAGCTTGCACGCCCACCTTTCCAGATGGGTATAGGCGTATGGTACGTAGCCCGCATGAACGCATATCGCTATCATGATAGGAAGCAGGAACAACAAGCAGAAGCAAGCAAGACAAGGGTGCGAACGATGAAGCATGATAAAACTTAGTGCACCAAACATCATACACGGGGAAGCCTTTGACAAGGTATATGAAGGTGTGGAAACCTGGTTCTAGCACCCTCCCATACTACTTTGGGTGAGACCTCAGTCTATGCTCCACGAACTATTGTCGAAGTAGTATGAGAGGTAAGGATCATCATATCATCATACATGTAAAGTCCCATAGTATGGCCACAGCCATCCGTATAGAAGAAACATGTATACAATCATGAACAATACATAACTCCATGTAACCTGAGCCATATCAGACAAAGCTCAGGGTCTTAAGCTCCATCCTAACCTGATAAAAGTATGAATCCTAACATGAAAATGAATGTGTCAAAGTTGAACATGCTAGAAAACCACCTGATTACTGGCCATTGATGTGGACTGTTAACATGCAGGAGAGAAACCACCAATAATGATAATGGCTGTCAAGATATGACACTACAATCCATGAGTATGAAAATGAAGATGATCTTGAACACTCGTGGAACAGTGCAATCGAAGGCCAATGATGAAATCCTGTTATCAGATGCGAAGAATTTTCCATTAAGGCATGCAAGATCTAAGGTACTAAAAGGGAGTCTCTAAGTCAACTTCCTAGATAATGAGCTTAAGTCAACAGGAAGTGGCCTATCAAAGGAAGACCATGATGAGCACCCCATCATCAACATGAAATGGAGAATAAAGTGAAAAGAAACGAATAGGATCCAGGACTATAGCAAAGGGTCAGATAATTTATAGGTAATAGACTGCAGATAGGACTTCTCTTGAACATTGACAATACGACTTTTGAGTGTGGCAAAATTTGACTCAACATAAGATCACGGGTCATGATGATGAAATGTAATAGTGAGATGAGAGGAAAAATGGATCACCCAAACTCGAGAGGACAAGTGACTGAGTGAAGATATCCCAAACTTGACACAAGAAGCAAAAGAGTGTCATGTTCAAGAGTGACTTGCTACCTATACAAAGGATGTTTCACTTTCATTTTCCCCACTATTTCTAACCAGTACCACAATTATTTTTTATTACAAGCTTTAAGGGGATAGCATATGCTTGTCATATAAGTTCATTCTTCGATTGAATCCATCCTAGTAAGTTTTACAAGTCCTAGGAAGGAGGAACTCGGTCACATCATGGTGACGAGTCTTTCATTGTAAAAATTTTAACGAGTCTGATGGAAGAACAGCTTGGTACCCTTTTCATATTTAGAGAGTTTGAAAAAGATATGAAAAAAAAACACCATCATGTTCCTTTTCGTAATTTGTCCCTCAAACCCAAAAAGGTAGAAAACAATATTCTAGAGAACCTCTTGACCATGTCGACCAAGGTGTACCTTTTTTGTCAATAGTCAATCTTAGCCCAAAAAAGGGGTAAACGTATACTAAGATGATGTCAATTCATTTAATTTAACGAGTTCAAAAAGACAAGTACTTGATGATCTTTTCATGTTTCGAGAGTCAAAAAAGACCTTAAAGATGACTCTAGGGGGGTTCTTTTTTCGTTTATTTTTAACGAGTCCAAAAAAGAGATAAAATAAAAATCGTTGAATCATTCAAAAATGATCACTGTATCCACCAAAAATTATCTGTAACTACACAAAGGTAACCACACATCACTAATATCAAGGAAAATAATACAATATTAATAAAATAGTGGAAACAATGAGTTTAAAACTTATAAAGAGACTAAAAGTAAAATCATTTTTACCATTTCACATGGAGTAACTTTGAGAGTGCACTTTAACCCTATTTTCTTCGATTTTTCAGGCAAGCAGTGTGGGAGATCCAAGGCATCATTTCACAAACTATCAGCAGTAGGTAAGATCTCTACCTTTTTCCTTGCATTTCATTGTGTTTTCATTCTTTTTCATCAAGTTTTTTCTTTCTAGAGAGGAGGATTTCAATTTTTTATGGCGGGGTGATCATCACGGGTTTCCTCATCGGACCCACGATGGTCGCCCTTGAGCCAAAAGGCCCTCACAATGACATCACGGGTTTAATAAAATCATACGCGATGACTGCGAGGAATAATTTTTTAAGAAAATCTTCCCCTTTGGGTGAAATTTCTGAGTTTTAATCCATGGAAAAGCATTTAATTAATTTTTAATGGTTGTTTTGAAGGAGATTTCAAAAACATGGTCCATGAATGGAAGGAAAGAGGCCATGAGGCAGAATATCATCAGGCTACCCAAGATCCAGAATGCGTGAATTCTTTGAAGAACTGCGGGCTACTAAAATTCTTTCGAACCAGAGGACTCAAAGCCCAAAACAAGATTCTACAATACCTAATCAGTTTATGGAAATCTTCATTATTGGAGACCAAGAACTAGAGTTGGAAGAAACAGACATCTATTTCATAATTGTATTGTCTAGAAGAGAGGAATGGGTTCAACTCTTCAGATACTGTCTTGGAGGTGAGAGAACCAACGCCCTAATTAGTAGACATTTCCTGGGTGGAGAAATGATAGTGAGTGGGAAGGTGAAGATAATGACTATCGACAATCTTCCCTTGAGGATGATTCTACACACCACGGCTCATATAGCCAGGCCACTAGCTTTACATGAGATTTCAAAATCTCAATTCCAGTATGCAATAGAATGCCTTACTCCAACAAAATTCAACTAGTGTGGTGGGTTGTTGTCCAATATGAAGAGGCAAATGACTAAAGGTAATCGGGGAAACTTGAAGCAGTTCAGCTTCAGTTTGATCTTGGTCACCTTCTTTCTAGAGTGAGTGCCCCTATTTTGGTGTCATTGGACAGAGGTACTGGATCCTATCCATAAGATCTAAGGCTGTTCAGATGGAGTGAACTCATGCCTCATGGAGGAGGAGGCCAACAGATGCATTTCCTTCCGTAGATTTTTAGTTGGTTGCATCGCTGACTGATCATTCTTGATGACTATGGCTATGCAGGCACACATTTCAGAGAGGATCTGGATCTACCTCTGCCACCAGGTGAATAGTGGACTAATGCAGGTAAAACTTGTTTTTGGATATTTCAAATTTTATGATTTTTTTGCTAAAGTGAATCTAAGATTTAACTTGTGATAAATGTGTAGACGTTGGAACAGAAAGGCCACCTAGCATGTCACAAATAGCACGACGAGTAGCATGCTAGATAGAAGATGCTTCCTATGAGGAAGGAGAAAATCCCATGGTGGAGATTGAATGCAATCTAGAAGTTATCACTCGTGGGATTCCAGAATATGCAAATATAGACCACGTGCCACTGCAATACCAGAGACATACGATCAGAGTGTCTACGAGACTGCGTTGGTTATTAAGCCGAGTGATTAGAGTTGTCTCATGTTATCGCGAGCATTATGCAGGTGAATTGCCTTTCTGGTTGTTTTTGCATTATTGTAGGATTTGAAAGCCATGTGTCTCAGAACACTTTATTTTTGAGATTTTGATGAAAAAACT
>APFE031620442.1:4352-51684 GCA_000404065.3 Pinus taeda
ACTATTGCGGAAAACATACACAATACATAAGCTCCTCTACATTGATCATCAATATAGCAGCATCAATAACAATAACATCAAGAGCATTCACACATTAACACAGTATGTATCCCGGGGAAAGCATCTCGCTAAAAACCCCAACTATCTGTATATTAATGATTGAGTCATGTAACATTACAAAGTACAATGTTTATCACAAGCAATCCAGTACCAGCTCCACCTGTTACACACAATACAGCTCAGATCTGAATCAATCACTGGCTCAAATCTCTTCCGCTGCTTGCCTGCCTCCGCTGCTTAATACCTGCACAAGAACCGGTGATAATTCCAAGGAAGCCACGTCTTTCCTTGGCTAAATCACGTGAGAACAAGCTACAATATGGGAAAACTCATTGGCATACTCAATCCCTTGATTGTGCAAGATCTGGTGCACACTATAGTCACAACTGATAGCAATCTGATTCTCTAACACCTGTCCCTGCTGAACTGAACATGCACTGACATGCAACTGAGTTAACTGATGTATTCATTAGTTGTATTATGATTTAATAACTTGTGAATTAATTTATAACTAATTCACCCAACTCATCTCTAGTCTATTTTCCAGTTAGACTAAATACAACCAGTTTAACAAAGCTAAACTGAACACAACTCCATCAACTGCACCTCCAGTCCACTAAACTCAACTCACTGAGTTCTAACTGAGGTCATGCATGCAACTATTCAACTGACTCATAAGAACCATGTATTTCCTTCTGCAGTTGCATGTGCCACCTCTGTAGCTCGAACTGAAGTGCTCCAAGAGAATAAGATTAAGTTTATAGTCCAAATATTACTGTGAGATAATAATATTTGACTTTTCTATTTTTGACAGCCAGTCTAAAAATAGACTTGATCACTCACACTTTCATCAAAAATAGAAGTCCATCTATTTTTCCAACTTGATCAATCATCCATAAACAGCAACCCGCAATCCATAGACATGATCCATATGTCTAAAAATAGACATAGTCTAAAAATAGACTTGCGCCAAAAATAGCCTACGGGCCCACTTAGTGAAGGCGACTCTTTTCACTAAGCTCCATCATCTTGTTGCAATCTCAAAATTTCCATCTCCAAATTAATAGTCAAACATAGGTTGTCAACAAGATGATCGTACACATTTTGTGCATGTACAACTCAAAGTATCCACGCACTGGGATGAAAGTCTTCCTTATTTCCAACATAGCTACAATAGATCTCTTCACAACTCAACAAGCCACTAGGCAACTGGTTCACTAGGGACTATGTTCAACAAAAATTTCCTCACCTTATGGAGGCTCTGCATGTAATGGGGACCATTGCTTCCTAAGGAGGGAGGAATGATCAAAGTCGATATTGGTGGCCACCCACCTATTCCACCTAGACCCTCCAGTCAGTTTCATATGTTTCCTTGTTTATTTCATCATTTACTATTTTTAGTGTTTTCCGGGTCGTGAACTTTCAGAGCAGTTTTAAGCCCCTAAACAATTTTTTTTTTAGATCGGCTATAGGACCATAGCCATAGGTAGAGGATTGTGATAGAACCTACAGTAAATAGAGAGACCTTTCCAACAAGGTATCATACATGCCAAACAGAGATAATATGGCCAAGTTACGACCCTAGGAAGTTGGCTTCCCAACTAACCCCAACGGGGCCCACACAATTTCGGTGTCACATCTCCTAGGGTTGGGGTTTTGGTTGTTTATGATTTTCTGATGTTTTTCAATAATAAATAGGCCCTTAATACTCATTTTAACATAGTATGGTTGGTATGTAGCTGCCACATCTCTTCTTAGAGATAAGCTGCCATCGCCCGAGCTATCTTATTTCCATTCTATTTGTAAGCATAGTCCAATATTTTTCCATTAATGATTTTTTTTTTTGGATCTCTGTATTTATGATTATATCTATAGTTTGTTGCATTCCTGCTTAATTTTGGATCATGGATGGTATTTTTCAAATCATATTTGTATATTGATACTTTAATCTCTTGTTTGTTTGTGCCATTTGCAGGTTATTTCTCCATGAATATTGAAGATAAAGATGAAGATAATATTATAGACAAATATCAAGGATAAACATCGATTAAATAGGTATCAAACACTCATCTCATTATTGATCATATATGATTTAATCATGTTGGACGTAGGGAAACTTTTCTATTCCTATTTCTTTTGTTCTAGGTTTGGGGTATAGGCATATGGAGATTGCTCTTGTCTGCAAGACGGATGTATCCTTCAAGATAACAAGAAATGACATTGTAAGATTATGAATGATAAACAATTTCATAATGTGATAATCAAAAAATCATGTTGCAAAATGATGACACTAAAATGTGAAAAAAAAAACTAAATTTCAAGGTAACAAAGGAAAAATTATGTCGCACGTAATGAAAAACAAATGAAACACAACTTGACAAGTAATAAATGTCAATGCAATTTGAACTAGGTCTACCAAGTTTATCTATGATTACTAGTTTCACGTATGTTTGTTTTTTGTTGGCCAAAATACTTTCATTAATTCATAAAAAAGAGATAATTTACAATCTAGGCACCCCTTTCTCTCCCAGCTTCACTTCGACCATATTTGTCAGCCAGGAGAGTGATGCAAAAACAAACTATAAATTGTGTTTTTTTACATGAGTTACATGAGTTCCAAAGGAAAAAATTCTAGACATCTAAAAAAACCCGTAAGACTAATAAAAACTAGCATTTAACATTTCAAGGGGTAGAGGGTGGTGGATGACAAGCACCAGGAGCCCTTTGGGGGGTAGGGTCTTCATGGACATGGAAATCAATATGTGCAAAAGTTTCACCTATGTTTACTTGGTTGACTTAGGTTTATTATATTGTCCTAAGCTTATTGGGTTTACTATACATTTATAATATATTAACTAATTGTTAATCTATTCATTAAAACATGTCACTTGTGGTTGACTATGGATGCTATGGTTAACATGGTCAACCATTGTGAAAATGGGTGCCATTGAAAGCCATAGTCACTATAGGAATTAATTTTAATATTGTTCTCAATGTGACAAACAACAAAGAACATCACAATGTGACAAACAATAAACAATGTTGTGATGTCACAAACAACAAAAAGTTGTGATATAACAAACAAAAACAACATTGTAATTAAAAAAAACAATGGAATTGCAATGTGATGAACAAGAAATTATGTTGTAATTTGATGAATAAGAAAAGACTTTATAATTTGATGCACAAAAAAGTAATTTCATATGTGGCAATCAACTAACCATGTCACAATGTAATGGCACTAAAATGTTAAAAACAACAAACACCATTTCAAAGTGAGAAAGAATAAATGAGTTTACAAGATGATGAATAACAAGTGGCATCATAATTTGACAAATAATAAGAGTCATCACAATATGAACTAGGTTTACTAGGTTGAGTTATGTTTACTAGGTTGACCTAGATTTACTAGGCTAATCTATTTTTATTAGGTTGAACTAGGTTTACTAGGTTGAATTTGGTTTACTAAGTTGGCCTATGTTAAATTTACTAAGTTCAATTATGTTTACTACATTGACCTACACTTAATAGGTTGGCCTATACTTACTAGGTTGACTAGGGTGACCTAGGTTTGCTAAATTAAACTAAGTTTGTTAGGCTTACTAGATTTACAGGGTTGCCTAGGTTTAGTAGGTTTATTAGGTTGGCCTAAGTTTAATATGTTTACTATATTTACTTAGTTGAACTAGGTTTACTAATTTAACCTACATACTAGGATATTAGTTTGACCTAGGTTTATTAGTGTTGGGTTGTGTTATATTCTTTCCACATATTTACCAAGGGGTTTGAGGGGTACCCGTAACCCCGCTTGATGGGGTCCAGGGCAGTGCCCTAGAAAATTTTGATTTTGGACCCTATGTTAGGTTGGGCGGACCCACCTATGGTTTTGTGCATGATTTCGCACATGTTTTTTGGACACAATGGTTTTCGGTCCATGGTATTGGACGCGATGGTTTTTGGTCCATGGTATTGGACACGATGGTTTTTCGGTCCATGGTATTGGATTCTTTGGTATGTATAAATATGTATTGTAACATTGAAAGGAACATACTGAAAAATAAAGCTCGTAGTCCCAGTTTTGGGATCCAGGGGAAAATCTCTGTGTATATGTGTTTTATGTGTTATGATCTCCCATTGTTTATTTTCTGTGCTTTTAGAATTCGTATGTAGGTAATTTCTGTACGGGGTTAGAACCTACATTTGCTATTAGATCTATTTTGGCTTCAAGAGGACGACTTTGTTGCTGAGGGGTTTTGCTTGGGCCTGTGGTAGGCCCTGTTCAGTGGGAGATCTGCAACATTGATTCTGGTGGTGAAAGAAGATAGCGAGTGGTGGAAAGATAGAGTTCGAGAAATTTAATGGTCAGAGTTTTGAGTTGTGGAAACTCAGGATGGAGGATCTGTTGGTAGATAAAGGTTAGTGGATTGCAGTAGATCCAGGTACTAAACCAACGGGAGTGACCGATGAAGAATGGAAGAAGTTGGATCAGAAGATAAAGAGCACAATACAATTATGTGTCTGAGATTCAGTATTGTTGAATGTATCAGGGAAAGCTACGACAAAAGCTTTGTGGGACAAGTTAGGGACTTTGTACCAATATAAGTCTCTCATGAATAAACTGTTCCTGCGGAAAAGGTTGTATAACCTAAGGATGAAAGATGAAGACTCGGTGACAAAGCATATGAATGCGTTTAATACTGTGATAATTAAGTTAGCATCAGTTGATATTAAAATTTCAGATGAAGATAAATGCATCAGTTTGTTGTGTTCCCTACCATATTCGTGGGATATTCTGGTTATTGCAATAGGTAGCAATGCAACTGCCTTGCATTTTGATGAAATATTCTCATCCTTGTTGACGGAGGAGATGAGATGGAAAAATATGGAGAGAAAGAATGGTGATGCCTTGTCTGTATGAGGACGATCCCAGAATAGAAACAAAAATAATTCATTGAGTGGGAGATCTAAATCTAGAGGGAGATATAAATCTCCAGGAAAACCTGTAAAGGTGGTGTGATGGAAATGCGAAAAGGAAGGGCACTTCAAAAGGGACTATAAATCTAAGTCTCCTGACAAAGGAGAGGGATCTAATGATGCTCCTTCTGCAGAGGTGAAAACCACCTTAGATGAAGGTGGGGATGTGTACTTGGCTTCTTCAAGTACACATGTAGATCATGAGGCATGGTTGATTGACTCAGGTGCATCCTTTCACTTCACTCCCCATACAGAGTGGTTCTGTGAGTATGAGAAATATGATGGTGGTGATTTATTCTTAGGGGATGATAGGAAGGCTACAATCGTTGGTCGCGGAAAAGTAAAGTTGAAGTTGCAAGGTGGAAGGGTTAGAACACTTCCGGGTGTTCTACATATTCCCGCATTGGCCAGAAATCTAATTTCTGCAAGAAAGTTGGATGATGTAGGGGTAAAAAAAGTTTTTGAGAAGGATACCTGCAAGATGGTTCGGGGAGCACTGGTATTGATGCGGGGAGTTCAGACTGGAACTCTGTACAAGCTGCAAGGTAGCACTGTTGTTGATGGGTGCAACAGTTCTGTGGTTCTTGAAAGTGGAGCAAAAAATCTATTCGTCTCTAGG
Organism: Pinus taeda; assembly: GCA_000404065.3. Taxonomy (NCBI): domain Eukaryota; kingdom Viridiplantae; phylum Streptophyta; class Pinopsida; order Pinales; family Pinaceae; genus Pinus; species Pinus taeda. The sequence continues at coordinate 10,006 of APFE031620442.1, forward strand.
GAGAGGACCACGCTGTGGCATCAAAGGCTTAGACATATTAGAGAGAAGGGCCTTCGAATACTTCATGGTAAAGGTATGGTAGAAGGTATGACTAATAGCTCTCTGGATTTTGATTTCTGTGAAAATTGTGTATATTGGAAGTAGAATTAGGTGAGTTTCCCCTCTGGAAGTAAGAGGGCGAAACAAATATTAGAGCTTGTGCACATTGATGTGTTTGGACCTGTGAAGGTTCCAGCACTAGGTAAGTCTATGTACTATGTATCATTTATAGATGACTTCTCAAGGAATACATGGATATATTTCCTTAAGAAGAAATCTGAAGTCTTTGACAGGTTTAAAGAATTCAAGGCTCTGGTGGAAAACCAGGCAGAGAAGAAGATAAAGGTGTTGAGGGCAGATAATAGTGGAGAGTTTTGCAGTAAGGCATTTGAAGAATTTTATAAGAAGTGTGATATATAATAGCAGAAGACTACTCCATATACACCTCAGCAAAATGGAGTTGCAGAAAGAATGAATAAGACCTTGATGGAAAGGGCAAGAAGGACGCTCAGTGGTGCCAGGTTAGGACAAGAATTTTGGGCAGAGGCAGTGGATACTGCATGTTACCTGGTCAACAGGTTACCTTCATCAGTGTTGGAGGATAAGACTCCACAATAGGTATGGACTGGGAAGAAACCCTCTCTTTCACATCTGAGGGTATTTGGATGTGACGCATATGTAGATGTTCCAAAGGAGAAACGAATCAAGTTGGATACTAAATTTGAAAAGTGCATCTTTATTGGGTATAAGGATGGTTTGAAGGGTTATAAGCTTTGGAACCCAATAACAAGGAAGGTTGTGTACAACCGAGATGTGGTGTTCAGAGAGGTGAAAGATGTTATTAAACATGAATTCCAACCAAAGGAACCTGAGAAGTTAGAGTTTGAGCTAAAGGAGGAAGAATCAGACTCTACAACAGAGGAGGAATTAGAAGCTAAATGGCCACAAAATCCAGGTGTATTAATATCAGTTCGAGAAAGAAGGCAGCCAGAAAGGTATAGTCCATCTGCTTTCTATTCAAATTTTTCTTTATCTATTACTGATGATGATCCCAGAACTGTGAAGGAAGCAATGGATTTAGAGGATGGAAAACTCTAGAAAGAGGCCATGGTTGATGAAATGGCATCTTTGCACAAAAATGAGGCTTGGGATTTGGTGGAGTTGCTGACTGGAAGGAAACCCGTTGGTAGCAAATGGGTATCAAAAAGAAGACCAATGTAGAAGGAAAGTGGAGAAATACAAAGCTCGGTTGGTAGCAAAAGGTTATTCCCTCGTGCTGGGAATTGATTTTGGTGATATTTTTTCTCCTATTGCCAAGGTAGCTTCTATTAGATTATTTTTATCTGTTGCTGCTGCTTTTGATTTTGAGGTAGAACAGATGGATGTGAAGACAAAATTTCTTCACAGGGATTTGGAAGAGGAGATCTACATGAAACAACATGAAGGCTTTGCGGTGAAGGGTAAGAAAAAATTGGTATGCAAGTTAAAAAATTCTCTGTATGGGTTAAAATAGTCACCGAGGATGTGGTATTAGAAATTGGATACATTTATACGGGGACTTGGCTTCACCAGAAGCAAAGAAGATCATTGTGTGTATTTTGAATTAATTGGTGACCGTGTTATTTATCTAGTCTTGTATGTGGATGATATGTTGCTGTTTGGAAATGACAAAGAAATTATCCAGGATTTGAAGACCCAATTGTCCTCCAAATTCGACATGAAATATCTTGGTGCTGTAAACTATATTTTGGGCATGGAAATTAAAAGTGATTGGAAAAGAGGAAGCTTTGGTTAAACAGAGGAAGTATGTTGATACAATATTGTATAGGTTTAATATGTAGGATAGTAAAGTGGTGAAAGGTTCCTATTCCTATAGGTGTAAAGTTATCTGCTAAATAGTGTCCCAAGACACAAGAAGAGGAAGAGGATATGTCCCATGTTCTGTATGCAAGTGTAGTCAGTAGCCTGATGTATGCAATGGTCTGTACTAGACCATACATTGCACATGCAGTGGAAGTATTGAGCAGGTTTATGTCAAAACCAGGAAATGAGCATTGGACAACAGTGAAGCGGGTTTTCAGGTATTTGCGTGGCACTAGTGATTATGGTTTGTGCTACCAAGGAAGAGCAGGATTGGACAGAGTGTTGGATATTCTTCGCTTTGTTGATGTAGACTAGGCTAGAGATATGGATCAGAGAAGATCTACAAGTGGGTATGTGTTTAACCTATTTGGAGGTGAAGTCAGTTGGATGAGTAGGAAACAATTTATAGTGGCACTATCAACTACAGAGGCAGAATACATGGCAGCCACTCATGAAAGAAATGAAGCAGTTTGGTTGCAGAGATTGTGTTTAAGTATGGGGTTAGTACAGGAAGCTATAAGGATAGACTATGACAGCCAAAGTGCAATTTTCTTGGCAAAGAACCCTGCATATCATTCAAAGACAAAGCACATTGATGTTCAGTATCACTTTGTGAGGGGTATGGTAGAAGACAAAAAGGTGTTGTTGGTAAAGGTGGACACTTTGAAGAATACTGTAGATGCATTGACAAAATTTTTGAGCTCTAAGAAGTTCTCCTAGTGTAGAGAAACAATGTGCATTTTAGGGCTAGAAAAATGACTAAGCTCTCATGTGGCCCCTTGTGGAAAGAAGAAAACAAGTGGGAGAATGTTGGGATGTGTTATATTCTTTCCATGTAGTTAACAGGGGGTTTGAGGGGTACCTATAACCCCACTTTATGGGGTCCGGGGTAGCGCCCCAGAAAATTTTGATTTTGGACCCTATGTTAGGTTGGGCGGACCCACCTATGGTTTTGTGCATGATTTTTGCACATGTTTTTTCGATGCAATGGTTTTTGGTCCATGGTATTGGATGCGATGGTTTTCGGTCCACGGTATTGGATGCAATGGTTTCTCAGTCCATGGTATTGGATGCTTCGACATGTATAAATATGTATTGTAACATTGAAAGGAACATAATGAAAAATCAAGCTGGTAGTCCCGGTTTTGGGATCCAGGGGAAAATGTCTGTGTCTATGTGTTTTATGTGTTATGATCTCGCATTGTTTATTTTCTGTGTTTTTAGAATTCGTATGTAGGTAATTTCTGTACGGGGTCAAAACCTACAATTAGGTTGATTAGGTTTACTAGGTTAACCTAGGTTTATTATATTTTCTAGATTTACTAGGTTGACTTAGGTTTACTGGGTTGACTAATGTCTACTATGTTTAGGTTGACTATGTTGACCTATGATTACTAGGTTGACTAATGTTTATTAGGTTCATTAAGTCTACCGGGTTTACTAAGTTAATCAAGGTTTATTAGGTTGACCAACATTTACTAAGTTTACCTAGGTTTACTAGCTTAACCATGATTTATTAGGCTTACTAGGTTTACTTAAGTTAACCAACATAGACATATGTTTACTAAGTTAACCTAGGTTTACTAGGTTTAATAGGTTTACTTGCTTGTTTTATCTTTGCTTCCCCTTTCCTTCTTTCCTTTCCTCAATCCAATGCTAAAGTGCTCCAAGAAAACACCAAGTTTCCAAAAGTGAGAGAGACGGAGAATAGAATGAGAGCCATATGTGAACTGACAAAAGGTCTACCAACTGATCCTAAGATTCCTTTTTATCATTGAGGCCTCTATTTTCTCCAATTTCCATGATTTTCCTTCATTTTCCTCCTCACATGAACTTGTGATATTTCACCTTCCTTTTCTCCTAATTTCCATTATTTTCATTAATAAAATCTCAATTAATGCCTCTTTCCTTTATAAATACTTTTCCATTGACGTTTCCAATTTCCTTTAGCTATAATAACCAAATGAACACCCACTAGGATGTTTTCCCCACCATTTAGCTTGGAATATGTGTCCCATTACCTTGGGCATATATATTTTTTACATGGTTTTTTTACTAGGGCTATTACAGAACCCTCCCCCTTGGGGAAACACCATCGTCGGTGTTCAATAACACTTATAAAGTAGAAAAAATATGAACACAAAACATACTTCCCATGAATCTTTATAACATAACTTGTTACAGTATTTACAATGACATTTGTTGAAATATAACAAACATATTGTGTATTAGAGCTTTATAACACCACTCATTACAATATTTACAATAACCACCACATATACTTATGTACATTTGCTTCAACCAACAAATAATCATATTGTCAATGGAGCTTTATGAATCCATCTTGACATAGTAATTATAATGGTATAAACATATGTACATTTTCTCTAACCAACGAATAAAAGGATATGATACTTTCATCAACAATAAATAAATCTAGAGGCTCACACCTCCACCCTCAAAGTAATACTAGGATTCACCTTCTTCCCAAGAAGTCCAGAACCCACTGTAAAAATCAAATCTACATCCAATGTCAAATGCTATAATCCTCTGCCACTTTTCCTCTCAGTGAGCAGTTACCAACTCATTGTTTCAAGGCACACTCTGAATGTGCATCTAATCCCATTTGGAAATGTTAATGACCAAAACAATTCCATTCCCGACCTTCCCTTCTCTACTACACAGTCCCTTGGGAAATCCAATCATCCCCTTCCATGTAGTCACTCACCTTCCAAGTTCCTCGGTATCCCCTATCCCAGGCGATCCATCCCTTGGAAAGGTTTCCTCACATAAGAAGGTATGAACACCAAGGCATACCCTTGCCTCAAAACCAAGATACCAGTCATAGCATGCTCATGGTAATCAACAGATACTATTGGGTACGAGTGTCCCACAATGTCCCTACTCCTGAAGTGCTTTACCATCATAATGCTACTCATTCCAATTCCTTTTGCTACTACTTCTGATTCTTGAAATCAATTTCAATGACACAACCTAGGCATTTTCCATGCTTTCCTATACCAAGCACATAATTTCCATTAGATTCAAAATGAATTGAAATAAATTCAAATCATATGTCATTGGTGGCTCATCACCAAGGTACACTTGCAATTCTATTTACTTCCTATCACAACAAGTCAAACTAGTTGTTTGATCAAATCATAATGAATAAACATATCACATTCGGTTAGCTCAAAATGCAACCATCATAAATCAAAATATTGAATCACATGCAATCATCATAAACCTAAATCATAGATCACATGTAACCATCATAACTTAGAATCATAGATCACATGTAACCATCATAACTTAGAATCATAGATCACATGCATAATAAAACTGAAATAAAATATTGATACTTATCCCTTAGTCCTTCCTTCACTTCTATATTTATCCTTTGTCCTTTTTGTACACACCGTATCAGTTTCCACACCCAGCAAAAACCCAGTGCATTTTTATTTTCTCCAATCACGTATGCATACACAATGTACATCACAACACATACATCCACAAACAATGTATGAAAACACACAATGCATACACCTATGCCTTATATACACCACGATACATACACCTACACCCATTGTACAACACAACAAAATACATACTCCTACATCTAGTGTACAACAAAATACAAATACGCACACATAGTACAACAAGACAAATACACATGTCAAGATGCCAAGACTACACAATGCACATATGTAGTATCACATGTACACAACACAACATGTACGACATGCACACAATACCACATGTACACCAGTACCACATGTGAAATATGTACACAGTACCACCTATACACAACACCATCTGCACAACATGTACACAACATCACATGTACACGGCACCACCTGCACAATGTGTACACAATGCTACATGTACATCTGCACCACTTGTATAACGTGTACACAATACCAGATGTACACAACACCACATCCACGACATGTACATGAAACCACATGTACATAGCACCACATGAATGACATGTAGACAACACTATCTGCACACAACACCAGATGCACACAACATGTCACATACAATCATGCAGATAACACCATATGTACATAGCACCACATGAAAACATGCACATAACACCATATGTACATAGCATTGCATATACAACATGTACATAACACCATATGTACACAACACCACATATCCCACATGCGCAAAAAATGATATGCACATTACATTGCATATCCAACATGTGCACAGTACGATATGTACATAACATCACATATCCAACATGCACATAGTTCCATCTATAAATGAAATTGCATATGAAATATACACACAACAACATATATATGACACAAAGACAACATCATATTTACACAATACTACATATGCTACATGCACACAACACTAGCACTACACATACTAAGATCGCACTATCCTTACCAAACGACCTTGCTTCTAGTGTCATATCCATGCTTGTCCCAGCATGTCATAGGTCACACTACTTTCACTCTATTGATGTATCTCTCAGCATAGCCTGTCCATAACATAAACATAGACATAGTATATTAACACAATATCAATTCATATCCACACAATACTAACCTGATAGATCTTTTAGAGATACTCTTCTCACTTGATTCCTCATATAACAAGGAACCTCTTCATGCCATTCACCTGCATAAGAAATCATTCCTCCACAAGAGTGATTCATGACAAACTTGTCATACAATGACCTACTTATGTACATATATACATATAAACATCAACATAAAATAATCAGGATCCCTGGTGACCCTGTCAGAAAATGACATACATACATACATATTGATCCATATATACACATTATAATAATCATGATCACAACATAATTACCAGATATCATAAGGTCTAGGCTAAGAGAACTCCCTTTATCTATGCACAACATGCAAAACATCGAGAACAACATTTCCTAACATAGCCAAGACATCTGATGCCTCAAATCTATTTTCTTTACCTTTTTTGTCACCTTTCTGATGATTGTACTGCCACTGTCCATTTACACAAATGTGTTGAAGGAAATGTAACTAGGTTCGGTCTTCATAAATGTACTTTTGATATTTGTATTTATTCAAGAAAATAAATATTATTTTTATAATATATGTCAAATATTTTCTTTCTCATTGACATAGGTCCAACACATTTTAAAGTGATATAGGTGAGTCAAATAGTCAAAATAAATTTTTTAAGACCTTAAGGGCATGTTACACCAGGTATATGTATGTATAAGAGTCAAATAATATCCCTCCAAGAAAATTCAAGTCTCCTTCAAGAATGTGACACCACCAAAGAAGAAATCCAAGCTATATATGTCAAGACAACTTGCAGTCTTCTAGTCAGCCTACAAGTCAGCATAAAGGAGGGATATTCCTCTATATATAGAGGTTGTCCACTCCCTCATAACATCAAGAAAGTACCTCTAAAATCTGTGAATTGAAGGGAAAATAAAAGGGTGGAAAAGAGAGAAGGAAGGGAGCCTCTATTGCAATGAAGAAGCTTAAGTCTAGACCGAAGTCAAGAGGACTATTTTCTAGGGTAGAAAATAGTCACATGTGTGAGAAACAGAAGCATCCCTACAGTCATAACTGCAGCGACATAAAATTCCTATATTTATCCTTGTTTGGGCTAGAATGTTAGGTCTGTAAGTCCTCCTACTCAAGCGAACGTAAGGCCCTCTCAAGCAAAGGTGAAAGGACACTAATTTGTAATGTTACCTGCCACACGTGTGAGAATCTAGGTTTGTTGTACAGTCACTTCAGTCTATACCTACATCTCAAGAAGGATCTCATTTGGTTGAAATAAGGAAGGTGTCTACATAAGTGAAGGTTATCTCTAAGTATAGAAGAGAAGCATTTCATCTAGAGCTCACATAAACAAGGTCTAAAAATAGTTGAAAGAAGGACGAAGTGTTGGGTAACAAAGTGCCAGAAGAAGGAAGACTAAGTGTTGGGGACTAAAGTGCAGAGAGGAGGAAGGACTTGACTTTTGCTTTGAGGACATTCTTGTCAGGGATCTAGGGTTTGGCATTGATCAATAAGAAGCTTCAATAAGAGAAATTTACCAAAGGGTTTTCCTCTCAAGAGAAGAGAGGTTTTGGCCCTAGTAGAGAGCCAACATCTTCTGTTCTTGTTCATATGTTTTTGTTAGCAGTTTAATGAAGTACACACACATGAATTAGTAATAAGAAGAATAAGATTAAGCTAACAATAAAAGTAAAAAGACTCCACAAATTTGTTATCAAGTCAATAATAATCACACTACACCTAATTCCCCTTGATTATTCAACATGGTATCAGAGCTAAGGTGACACATCAAGGAAAGGGAATCTCAAGAACACTAATCAAGGAAGGAAATCTACAAAAGTTGAAGCATCTAGCTAAGAAGTCTCAATCACTTCAAGGACAATTAGGTCTACCATCTATCTTTCATCAAGAAAGACTACAAAGCAAGAACAACATTACATAAAGCCACCTATAAGAAGAGAAAATAAAAAAAGGACCTACATCAAGCTACAAGTCATCAAGCAAATCTCAAGCAATTCCACTTGAAGAAAATAACTTGAAGAACATAAAGCCATCAAGTATTCAAGGAGAAAGCAAGGAGAAATGAAGGTAAGCCATCAAGTCTTCAAGGAGAAAGCAAGTGAAGTACATCTCAAAATATATCAAGTAAGTATATGTCCCCTTCTGGATATACATTAATGTCTTTTTACACAGAAAGCAACAAACTGGTAGGTACCAATAACTTTCTTGCATGGAAGGAGAGGACTGGTTTACTTCTCAAGGAGAACAAACTCCTAGAACACATCAAAGGGAATGTTACTATTCCTGCTAAGGAACAAGCTCAAGCCTTAGCCAAGTATAATAAGTATGAGATGAGCTGTCAAAGGATTCTATTAGAATCCATCAAAGAGTCTCTCATTCCTTATGTCTCCAAACTTGAAACATCAAAAGAAATCTACGATAAACTAGTTGATTTATTCTTGGTAACCATAGATGGAGAAGTGATATATCTACGAAATTAATTGTATAAGATGAACATTTCAAAGGAAAGAATAGCTCCCTACTTCATGAAGATCTATGAGATGAGGGATCAACTTCAAGAGGTAGGGGAAGTCATGTCTGACAAAGAAATGACAAATGTAGTACTCAATGCTCTACCTGAGGATTAGGGAAATTTCACATCAAGCATGTATGTCAAGAAGGAAGCCACCCCACTAATTGAAATGTGGTCCCTATGCAAGATAGAGGAAACAAGACTCAAAGCAAAAGAGAATATGGGATCAAAGGATCAATATTTTGCTACCATGGCCAAGAGAAACGGAAAATTTGGTAAATTTTGTCCATGAAGAACAAAAAACAAATATATGTCCAAAATCCAATTCTATGGATGCCAAGAATATGGACACTACAAAAGGAATTGTCCTAAACTAAAGAAGGACAACAACAACAAAATAAAAAGGGAAGAAGCTCATGTGACTCAAGAAATGAAATAATAAGACAAGAAGCAAAAGAAAGAATATCCTCCGGATCTCTACTATGGCTAAGTCTAATTCTTTACTTAAAGTCTTGTTTCAAAGTTTTGAGTAGTATAGGAGCATGTAGGAATAGAACAAAATTGCATGGACAGAAACATCTTCTAGAATCTAGAAGCATGATGTACATAAAGTTCAAAATACTCATGTAGAAGGGGAAGTTATAAATGAGAACAAAATTCATGGTTAGAAATATCTTCTAGAACATATGAGCATGGTAGATACAGTCAAGATATTCACGTAGAAGGAACACACTAGTACCTAGTATAGGACCTCATCCATAATGAAAAAAAATTGATCATGATTAAGAATCTTGGAAGACCTCCATCATCAAAAGAAAAGAAACATTTGCAAGGTAAGTTTCTTCAAGATCCTATGATGGAATCTTCAAAAGAAGATTCATAAACAGAAGAATATCATGTCTCATTGGGAGTCACATTCATGGGATTCAAGAAAAGGATGATATGAAAGAAAGCTAAGATGAAGCAAGAAGGTCCACACCAAGGACAACCAAATAAAGCTAAGATAATTAAAGGAGAATCAAGATGAGGTATGTATGCATCAAAGTTTAGTCATGTTATCATATGTATATTATTGAGTCATGAGAATAGTTCTATGAGATGATCAAGTATGAAAGAATCTCCTTCATCAATGACATGCTCGAAGGCATATACTACAATGCAATGGAAGTCAACAAAAGGAAATACTCACATAAGGAGTATAATGTTGTTGACTAAGAAGCAAGTGAATAAAAAATGTTGACTAGTCTGAGAAGAAAGCGATGAAGAAGTGCTCTCAGAAGGAGCATAAGGTGGTTGACTAATCTATCCAAGAAGAAGAAAATTAAGAAAGAGATCAAGATTGGGAAGAACACCATGATCACAAAGAATCACTATCTGATAAGATACTTTGAAGACATCTCCCTAAAGAAGGCATGAAAACTATGAAAAAGGAAGAAAAAGATCAAAGGACCCTTGACACTTGTGAAGGCCTTGGAGATATGAAAGGTGCAAATAATTGATTCTACTCTACAAATATGTCATGATGAAGAAGCCATTTAGTAAAAGCACCATTTAATGTTGAATCAATATCGTGATGAAGTCATGAAGGGCTACTAGATAAAAGTATGGAAACAAGAAAGTAAAAATAAGCATCCATGTTAAGAGTAGTCAGAAGCATAGACAAGATGACAAGGAATAACCAGATGACAAGAGAAATTGATATATGACAAGAAGGCCACTTTCCACAAAGGATGCAATGACATGAAAACTTTGGAAGGAAAGTGACCAATGGATGGTGCCCTACGAAGAAGAATTTCAAACAAAGACTTCATGACATCAAAGGAAGGATGGAGATCAAGTAGCTAGAGGACCCACGAAGAAGAAGTTGCTGATGAATGGACAAGTCCCTAGATAAGAGGGAATTATAGCAAGTTCCCAATTACAAAGGAACTTGGACAAGTACCTTCACTACAGGAAAAAAGGACATTGGTGAGGGGCAAAAAATGTCACCATAAGCTCATTGGTTGCGGTCAAAAGAGCCTTTGTCACCAAAAATTGAACGTCACCAAAGATGGCGTCGCCAAATGTATAGGTGTTGTAGTGACATTCAAATTCCGTCACCAATAATGATTTATGATGATGGATAATGATTGTTACCATTTCATATGAGCAATGGTGACAAACCATAGCCTCCATCACAAAAAACTGAATGTCACCAAAGGTGGTGTCATCAAAAGTATAGGTGTTGTAGTGAAATTCAAAGTCCGTCACCAATACTGGTTTATAATGACATATAGCGATTGTCACCATTTCATATGAGAAATGGTGATACACGATAGCCTCCATCACCAAAAAGTGAACGTTACCAAAGGTGGCGTCGCCAAAAGTATAGGTGTTATGGTGACATTCAAGGTCCATCACGGATATTGATTGTAATAAAGGATAGTGACCGTCACCTCACCATTTCATATGAACAACAATGATTTATTGTGATGGATCTTTCATGGTCATCATTGTTTCTGTATATATATGGTGATGTTCACTGACTGTCACCAAAATCCGCATTACAAGAAGTATAGATGTTGTGGTGAAATTCAAGGTCCATCACAAATAATGACTATAATGACGGACAACGATCGTCACCATTTCATATCAACAACAATGATTTATGGTTACGGACCTTTGAGGGTTGTCACTATTGATGCGTATATATGGTGGCATTCACTGACCATCACCATTTCATATTTTGACAAGGGTCAAAAAATGTCACCAAAGCTCATTGGTGATCATCAAAAGAGCCTTTGTCACCAAAAATTGATCGTCATCATTCCATATGGATGTTAGGGCATGATGGAATCGAACCACGAACTTCCTGCTTATAAAGCAGGTGCTCTTCCATTGAGCTAGCACCCTTTAAAGAATTAGACTTTTAAAAATTAGACCTTGAAACTTCATAAATTGTAAATACTACAACTTTCAATAAATTAAAGTTGTAAAGAGAGCTTCAGCGTAAATCACATAAGGAGGACTTTGGTCGACGCATTTCGAACCAACCAATGTGGTTCATCATTAGGACGAGTTGAAGATACAGATCCAGATCAGCGTGTTAAATAGTCTAAGCAGAGACTCCAACGGCTAAAACAATCTAACGGCTACTTTTTCACTCAAGAGCCCCAGTCAAACTTCATCTAACCGATTAATATTAAAATACCACTATATTCACGGAGCTAGGTTAACCCTGTGAATAAAACAAAACAAAGGTTAATCTGTTAAAAATAATTCATTTATTAAATATAAAATATTGCTCTATTATATATAAAAATGTATAAATATATATAAAATGTGTAAATATGTATATGCCAATATTTATTTAAATGATTCATTCATTAAATATATCCAAATAAATATGTATATTCCAATAATTTATTATTATACCTAATTTTATTTTGAAAAACCTTAATTTTATTATTGTCATAATTGTGTTTAGTATTATTTATAGTTAATAAGTAGTTAATTTTATAGAAAAAGGTTAAATTAGGTCAATTACAAATTAATTTATTAATTTATTGAAATATTAATTATTATTATATGTGTAAAAATATATATAATTAATAATATTAAAAATGTAATTAATTTATTAATTTATTAATATCTATATGCCCTAAATAAAAACTTAGGTTAGTTATACATAATAATATTATAGAAAAAGGTTAAGTTATGCCAATTAAAAATTAAATTTATTAATTCACTACAATAATATTATATATTAATTATTAATATAATATGTATGAAATAATACTATATATAACTAATAATATTAAAAATAAATAATTAATTAATTTATTACTATATTTAAATTAATGTATATGTGTCCTGAAAATACTAGGTTGCGTAATTATGTATGGGACTATAAATATTAATAGAATTAGATGCTTATGAATTGAACTTATAATGAATGGGGTAGATCTGTCCTATTAATATAAAGAGTAATTCATTAAATAATAAAACCTATAAAAGAATGTTTATTGAATTGACCCTAGATTTAATATTGTTAATGATAATATGAATAATTTTTGCTCGATTGTAATGAATTCTACAAAAAAAGAAAAAAAGAAAAAAAAGAGGATGCTTACGAAGAGGACAATCATTCAAAGAGACCGGGGGACACGACGAACAAGGGAAGTACCCAAAGCTGCCAACGATAAGCGATACCAGACTCACAAAAACTACGCCCACCCAAAGAAAGCACCTAGGACGAGCAGAGGGGGAGGGGGGAAGAAACCCTAGGATGACAATGCAGGGATCCAATTTCTACTAACCTTCCACCCATCATCTCTGTTGAGGTTGATGGGTCTTCGCTCAATTTCAATAGCTTCCCTTAACTTGCGATGATGAAACCGATCAACTCTGGCAATGACTTTGGCCTCCTCAATGCAGACATGATGCTTAGTTTTGTCCACATGCTCTGCTAGAGCCGAGGACTTTATTCTACCATGCCTCAGGTTCGCTGCATGCTCACTAATTCTCTGCTGGATGGAGCGCCCTGTTTCACCTATGTAAGGGGTCCCACATGAGCAAGGAATCAAATAGACACCTTTCATGTCTTTGGGGTCGACCGGATCCTTTACAGACCTCAGGGAGTTACGAATGGTTCTGAGAGGCCTGAAGGTTGAGGGGATATCAAACCTTCTAAGGATTCGAGCGATCCTATCGGTGGTCCCTTGGACATAGGGAAGATGGACACCAGGATGGCGCTCCTTAGGCTCTTTTTTACTGAACGCATTTTTGGAGGCAGTAAGGAACGCCTTCCGACCAAGGTGCCTGCTATATCCGTTATCCACAAAGACATCAAGGAGGTGGTTTTTCTCCCTATCCAGGTTTTCTTTATCCAAAATCCTGACGGCACGCGTAGCCAAGGTGTTGAGAACACCCATCTTCTGAGCAGGGAAATGATGGGAATCAGCATGAAGATACTGCTCTGTGTGAGTCTTCTTACGGAACACTGCGTGGGAGAGAGAGCCGTCCTTCCTCCTAGAAATAAGAATATCTAGGAAAGGGAGGCTGCCATTGACCTCCTTTTCCATGGTGAACTTAATAGCCGAGGACTGGCCGTTAAGGTGATCCAGGAAACGATCCAACTCCTCATGGCCATGGGGCCAGATGACATTGGTGTCATCTACATATCTTTTCCACAGCTTAGGAAGGAGACGGGCCGAGGCAAGAGCCTTGGCTTCGAAATCTTCCATAAAAAGATTGGCCACGATTGGGGAGAGGGGGGAACCCATGGCAACACCACAGGTTTGTTCATACAACTCCCCTTCGAAACAGAAGAAAGTGGAAGTGAGACATACCTCTACAAGATGCGCGATGTCCGGATCTGTTAGGCGATATATCACTTCCATGGCTTCTTTAATGGGAATGCACGTGTACAAGGAGACCACATCAAAGCTGACAAGAATGTCCTCCGGGTCCAACCTAATATCCTTGAGATCCAAGATGAAGGATGCAGAGTCCTTCACGAAGGACTCAGTACGACCAACAAGGGGTTTCAGCTTAAGAGCCAGAAACTTGGCTAGAAGGTAGGTTGGACCCCCGATGGTGTTGACAATAGGCCTCAAAGGGACCCCCTCCTTGTGAATTTTAGGCACACCACAAATTCTAGGAGAGATGGGATTGTTCTCGATGAGCTTACAGGACAGGGCAACCACAGAGCTGCTTGACTTGATAGCGTGAGCCACTGCCTTAGAGATTTTCTTCAGAGGGTTCTTGGTAAGTTTTTTGTAACTGCCACTATTGTGAAGATGATCTAACATCTTCTTACGGTAATCCTCCTTGTTGAGGATGACCGTAGCCCCTCCCTTGTCCGCTTTAAGGACCACAATATCCTCATTCTGATTTAGGGACTTTAAGGCTTCGAACTCCTCTTTCCCGAGGTTCCTTCGAGGAGGTTTAGCCTTCCGAAGGACCACAACACAATCCTGTCTGATGGTGTCCTTAATATTATCAGGTAGATCTCTAATTCCGTGCTCCACATCACAAATTATGTCATCTACAGGGATTTTTCTAGGGGCAAGGGCAAAGTTTAAGCCCTTGCTAAGAAGACCAAACACAGACGAGGAGAAGGAATAGCTAGAAAGGTTAACCACCTTACTATTCCGAGAAGACGAAGGGGGAGAGACCTTTATGCAAAGGTCCTCTTGCACACTAATACTGTCAGGACCCTCATTGCCAACAGGACATATTATAGTCAAATTAGACTCACCTACATTATCATCAATAATACTACAACCTTCGTTAGGAATCCTCATATCACTCCTGTTGTTATTGTCAAACTCATTATTATTAGGAATCATATTGTCATTATTTATCTCTTTAGTAATGTTATTATAAGACTCATTATTATTCCTGGAATTATGTGAATAATTAACTATATTATTATAAATACTATTATCTAGCATATTATTATTGAGAGTTATATTCTCATTATCAATCTCTTTATTAATCTCTTTATTGATGTTCTTCAAATCGAGAGAATTATTAACTCTATTATTATAATTAATATTATTATTAAAGAGATAAATCCCGAATTCGCTAGCATAGCACTGACTATTTTAGTCTCTGGTCACTAGAAGGCAAGCCTGTGAGAGCAACTTTGAGTTGTTGGTTGCACTCATGTCTATAGCATGGGAGCGACTAAGGCTAAAATTGTCCAAAAGCTCAGTGGGACACCAAGGCAAGTTGTCTAAAGTATTGGATTGGTTCCTGAGGGTCATGTAGCTAATAATTAATGTCTATATGGTATGTTTCTATTAATTCCACTTCCTTAACATGACTTGGGAGGTTGAATAATATCATAGTGGCCTCTCGTCACATGTTTACCTTGGTTGGTCGGTTTCTTGGGTAGATGTGGGAGGAGGGTGTTACAGAATGGTAGTAGAGCATGGTTTACCTCTCAGAATGGATGGACTATGTGATGGTCGTGCAGGCATGTCAATTGCATGTGTGTCTCTCACCCTCGCATTCCATGTGCTTGTGGTATTTGCATGATGTTGTTCATGATTGCAATGATGTCGTCCTGTGAGATTTGAGGTGTTATTGTGGAATGCATTGTTGTGAGTGTATGACTAGTTACATGTTGATTTATGTCGCCTACATGTATCGTTGTAGTATTCTTTGTTAAATTCTTGTATGCTTGGTTGCATGTATCATTCTTGCAGGTTTGATTTCAAGAATTGTTCATTCATGCTTGATCATACGTGTTTATGCATATGTGTGGATGGCTATGCATCATTGACGCATGTTCATGTTTGCATGTGGTGAAGTGTATAGTGGCGCAATGATGGTGGTTGTCATGCATGAGGTTTTGGTGTGTGTTCTTGTTGAGGTCATGCACTGATAACTGGACCCTAGCTAAAATGACAATTGCATGGTCATATGCTTATGTTTTATGTTTTTATATGTTGTCATGATTATGTTATACATGTATCACACTTATTTGTTGATATTGCAAACAAGGTATCCTCCCCGAGCGATACTAAGGTACGTTGGTTTATTGTGATTTGGTTTAGCTGACATGATATACCTTGCACGAATAAATATCAAATGGATAGCAAGATGGTTGACTACAAAGACTCTCCCTATGAATCTGAAGAGCAATATGGTGTTGGGAACTCTTCCAACTTGGCAGTGACATTGAGAAGCTTAAAGGAATAGATAAGGAGTTGTAAGGCAGATAATGACAAAATCATATAGTCACAGAAAAATTTAGCAGAGGTAAATGAATTCATACTTCATATCTTGTCAGATTTGCAATGACACGGATCACTTCGAATCAATCATGAGCAGGAGGAAAAAACTAATGGGGCATATGGCAGTACATCACATGGTTTCCACCGATCAGATAGAGATGACACAATTCGAGATGGAAGATTGTTGGACACTCCAGAGGGGAGAAGGGATAGACACAAGTATGATTCTAGTTCTAATTCATATAGGAACTATGATCGTCACCGGTATCATCCTTACAAGAGGAGTGATAGGGGATACTTGCTGGATGAGTTTAAGAAAGTAAAGCCACCTACTTTTGATGGAGAGGTAAAGAGATCACAAGATGCAGAGGCTTGGTTACTTGGCATAAAGAAGTTCTTCAGGTTTCATGACTACTCAGAGAACATGAAAGCTAGAGTGGCTACTTTCAATCTTAGAGGTAAAGTAGACATCTGGTGGCAAGTTGTGAAGAATGGCAGGGACATAAATGAGGAATATATGACTTGGAGTGAATTTGAGCGGTTGTTCAAGAAAAAATATATGTTGGAGAGATACTTTGATGATAGGGAAAGAGAATTCTATGAACTAAAGATTGGATCCATGATAGATGATGAGTACACCAGTAAGTTCTTGGAACTTTTGAGGTATGTGACTTACCTCAAGGAGAAGAAGGCTAAGATTCAGAGATTTGTTAGTGGGTTATCAGTTGCATTCAAAGATAGGATTGTGTTCGACGAGCCTAGATCATTGGAGGAGGCTATCTAAAAACTAAATCATTTTTATGAACAATCGAAGAGTTGAACTGAGACGAAGCTAGATTGGAGAGGTAATACAAAGAACAAAGGAAAATGGGACAAGAAGCGAGTAAGACCATAGGTTTCAGGTAACAAGGATAATGTTACACCACTTAAGAGGTTCAATGCATCAAATAGAGGACATGGAAACAAATCTGAGGAGTAGAATAAGGAGCTCATGCAATTTTGGACTTGTGGAGGAGATCATCACAAGAGGGATTTTCCATAGTACAAGAGTGGTAGGCCCAATATATACAGTGCGCATGAGGCACAAACTGTTGGAGGTGTTGGTCAATGTATTCCACATATCTATGCATCCTTAGATAACAAACATGGAGAGCATCATGAATCTATCATCGAGATGGATGGTAAGATTTGTGATCAAGTTATTTCTATTTTGATTGACCCTGGATCTAATTATAGCTATGTTAGTCCTAGCTTGGTGGATAAATGTGGTTTGGGTAAGGAATTGCATCCAGAGTCCTGGTTAGTGCAGTTGGCTTCATGTACGAAGAAGCGAGTTCATCATTGGGTAAGAGCTTGCGCATTTGACTTAAATGGTATGCCTACCACAACATATTCGAATGTAATACCATTGGGTTCATACAACATGTTACTGAGCATGGATTGGTTGTATGTACTTCGAACCAAGGTAGACTGCTATGATAAAGCTATTGAGTGCGTTGATGACAACGGAGAACCAAGAGTATTACAGGGTAAGAAGAAATCTATACCAATTAGGATGGTGACAATTATGCAAGAAAAGCGTAGGCATAGGAAAGGGTGCAATCTATTTGCAATACACATTTCTAGTAATAAGGATAAGGAGGCTGAGGATGCAGATGTGTTGAACAGGTATCCAGTTTTGCAGCAATTTCAGGATGTATTTCCATAGGACATTACAAAATTTCCACCTCACAGGGAGGTAGACTTTTCTATTGAGTTAGTTTCAAGGGCAACTCCAATATCAAAAGTACCTTACAGGATGAGCACACCTAAGTTGGTTGAGATGAAGTTACAGTTAAAGGAAATGTTGGACAAGGGATACATTAGGCTAAGTGTATCACGCATTGATTACAACCCTGGTGAAAATTCCATGTAATAAAAGTTAAAAACAATAACCACGGTTGATGGCACACTTATTCCAAGTTGAATGTTGGGCAAGACATCCTAGGGGGTGTTCATTTGGTTGCTTATGGCTAAGGAAATTGGAAAAGGCAATGGCTAAGGCTTTGGAAAGGAAAAAGGCATTTTTGGCACATTTATTTAAGAAAATAATGGAAATTAGGAGAAGAAGGAAGTAAAAGGTTACATGTTGTATGTGAGGAGGAAAATGTAGGAAAATAATGGAAAATGAAGAAAATAGAGCTCTCTCACTATTCCCTCTCTCGCTCATACTCTTGGACACTTAGAGTTTTCTTGGACCACCCTTGGAGGCTGTGGCATACTTGAATTCTTTGAGAAAGAAGGTAAAAGAAGAGCAGGAAAGTGCAAGAGGGCATCCAGATCAACATCTACATCAGATTTGTTTGCAGGTACCGAGTTGCATGTATATTTCTCTCACTAGATTTGGTATGCATGGTATATGCATGTGGTTTGTTGGTTGTGATCTGTCATTGGCATGGAGGATGCTCAGGATTGACAGTGGATTTCCTAGCCTTGCAATTTCCTGGATAGCCATGGTGATTGTGGGTTTATTTCCTTGTTGTGTTTTTGGTTGGCTCTCATGTTTCCTTAGCTTGGGTTGAGTTATTAGTCCCATAGCCTTGGTTGGACATACACTCTGAAGCCCTGGAACAACTTGGGTTGAGTTACTAGTCTCGTAGCCTGGGTTGGATAAAGGCTTTGGACCCCTTGGTGGGTTGAGTTACTAGTCCCGTAGCCTTGGTTGGACAAACACGCTGGAGCTTGGTAAAAGTTGTGGGTTGAGTTGCTAGTCCCGTAGCAAGGTTGGAAAAACGCTTTGGATCCCTGGATGGTTGGGATAGAGACCAACCTGATGATGGTTTTGTGATGTCCAACAGTGAGGTAGAATCACTATTTGATGGGTTGATGTGGATGGCCTTTGGAAGCCCTAGATGGTTTTTGATTGATGTGTTCTATGAGATACCACATTCATGCTTGGAATATGGCACAAGGTGAATGGACGAAGAGAGATTTGGCTCAACCATTCTACGGTCGGGTGGAACGTGGAAGTCCCATCTAGATTTTGGATTTTGCATCATCAATGAAAGGTTATTTCTCCTTGTATTTCTATGAGAATTTTGATGGGTTGTACATTATCTATATGGTTGTACTTTCATGAGTATTTTCGTCCCTATTATGCTGGTTATGTATGTGTTTTATGACAACATCCATGTATGGTTTCTTCATGTTTTTACTTGTAATTGAATGATCAATGTATCTATGACCTAATGGATGGAATGGCAGTTGATGTGTTAGGCATCAATGGTTCTTAGCGATTCTCAACTAAGTATGAGACCCCTATGCTCAAGACTGTTAAATACACATGTAGATTACACATTTGCAATATGTTTGACGAAATGCCTGTCGTGGTTAGTAGGGGTCCTGTCAAGGTCTTGAACAAGTATTTGCTTTAGTACTATCATTTCCATGTTAATTTACTAATCTGAAGAGATGGTTCAATTATGGGTAGTGACCTGGGCTCTGGGCCTGAAACATTGGCTCAAATCCCGAAGTCATTGGCATAAAACTAACTATTTTGGTCTCTGTTCACTGGTAGGCAAGCCTGTGAGAGTGACTTTGAGTTGTTGATCGCACTCATGCATGTAGCATGGGAGCGACTAAGCCTCAAATTGTCCAAAAGATCAATGGGACCCCAAGGCAAGTTATCTAAATTATTGGATTGGTTCCTGAGGTTTCTATAACTGATAATTAAATGTATGTATGGTGTGTTTCCGTCAATTCCACTTCCTTAACGTGACTTGGGAGGTTGAATCATATCATAGTGGCCTCTTGTCGCATGTTTACTCTGGTTGGCCAGTTGCTTGGGTAGATGTGGGAGGAGGTTGTTACAGGTATTTGGCAGCGTGTTATAAAGGAAAAATATCTAAAAAATAAAAATCTAGAAGAATGGATTCAAGAGGGGGCTCCATAGAAGAAGGTTGCATCATATATATGGATAAGCATGATGAGGTACAAACATTAGCTACTTGGAAATTTGAGGTGGAAGGTCCATAGGGGGAATAATATTGAAACAAGATTGGATGCCATTAAAGGAGTGGAGGGAGTTCATACTCTTTCTATTCCTCTCCTCGAGCATTTACATATAAATGGTTTTTACTTTTTGAACCAACACTTTGTTAATTGAGGTTACCTGTTTGTTACAGGTTATTGGCTAAATATATTTGATCTTGGTTTTCCAAAGGATGTATTGTCAAAATGGATATAGTTCTCAACACAATTATCTCTAACACGTTTACAATTGTTTGAGAAAGAAGACAAGCCGACATGGGATGGCAGTATGTAGAGAGTGCAGATCTTGGTTAAATAGATTTATAAATATATATATATCTCAAAGGGACATGGTCAAGCCGATAAAGATTTTTAGTTTCAAAAGACATGGAAATGGGATATACCTCTCAAATTAAAATGTTTTATGTCATTGGTGGTCCATAACATGATTTTTACATGGGATAATCTCCATAAAATGGGTTTTTAAGGTCTTCGCAGATGTGCTTTATCCAAAGAAGATTTAGAAGATGTGGAACATCTTTTGTTGTCTTGTCCTTTTGCGGTCTCGGTATGGAGTGGGGTCCTACAAACACTTAAAATTCATGTAGTTTGGAATATGAGATCCATAGAAAGGTGTCTTCCATAAAGGTTTTAGGAGTTTAAGACATATCATTCCTTGCATTTCTATATTTTGTGGGGCATATGGAGAAGCGGGAATGAAAATATTTTTGACCAAACAAACCCAGATATAAGAGGCATTTGTTTAAAGATCTCTACATACTTTTTGGAGATTAGGCCTAGGAAGGAGGAGCTTCCAATGAGGCATATTCAATATAAGGAGGTATGCACACATTTTTTTGTAGTGTTATTCGATGGGGCATCTACAAATAGGGTCTACAATATTGGAGCATATTTAGTTTGAATCCATACAATTCCTTTCATTTCAGTTGGCACAATGGTTTAGGGACAAATGATAGAGTTGACCTTATTACGCTTTGGGGGTCTCTTCTATGTGCAGATTGGCTAGCTATTGAGGATTTAGCTATGTTCAATTATTCTAAGGTGATCTTGGATTGGGTATGATTGAAGTCAAAATTTGGACCTCCATGCCTCACATTTTGGATGCAACGAATTAGAAATTTGATGAGGATGTCTAAGAGGTTGACAATCAATCACATCTATATAGATAAGGACCAACTGGAAAATCTCCTATCAAAGAAAGGATGTAATAACTTTCCAAGAAATATCTTCCCTGCAGCCTTTAACAGTGGATCCCTCTTCAGCTCGAGGAGTATGCACATATAATGGGTTGTCTATGACAGTTTCTATAGAATATGACAAGTTTTCGTTTTGTTTGAATCAATTTTCTTATATCTTTCATCACAAATATATTTAAGATCACACATAGTTTATTTGTGGTGAAGAGAATGTTACAGTACATAGTTTCACTATTAGATGATACAAAAATTCTAATTAGTTTGTAGAATCTTAGAGATTTAGATGTAACAAGTTTTTTTGAGAAAATATTTATGTGGTTCATAGATGCAAAGGCATGAGAAATGAAATACCAAAAAATGTATCTACTTATTTTAATGAAATATGATTGGTTTTTTCTTAATTATATATATATATATATATAGAGAGAGAGAGAGAGAGAGAGAGAGAGAGAGAGAGAGAGAGAGAATATGAAAAATATTTAAATTCAAATAGATTTACATATCCTATATTTATTAGAAACCAATTTAATTCAATATATTGACATTCAAATACACATTGTAACAATTTAATACTAACATTTTTGAAATTGTAAATGATAAATTTTAAATTAAAATTGTTATTTTTTGATTTCAAAATTCACATTTGTTAAATTGAAACTTTATTTTCAAAATCAGAGATAGTACTTTTGATATTGTAATGATTCAAAATTTACATACATTTACATGTTTAAAACACACTATTAATACACTTTCACAATCCAATGGTTTACATTAGAAAAATGAGAATATTCACATTCCCATAATCAAAATTTAGAAATTCTTTAAATAAAATAAAATAAATATATGAAAACTCAAACATTCTTCTTCCTAATAAAAAATATAGGGGGAAATCAAACATAAAGAAAATTGAAGAAGATATTAAGGGTCAGCTACATCACGCTAAGGGGACAATCACCTAACACAATGCTGGGAACCAAGGATTGGGGCCAAATTTAGAATGCCACTGTTATAATTTGAGGTAGCAATGAACATGTGTTCTATATCTATAATGTCTAAGAGGTCAAGGAACATGAGATCTCCAAAACCCAAAAAAGGTTTTGTGAGATAAGACTTGGGAACGCCTCAAATAAATTAATTAGCCATAATTAAAATATTTCCTAAGTCTAACTTAGGAAAAGTGGGTAATTAAAGTAAATTAATTAAAGAAGTTTGATTATGCTCTAGAGGCTCATGTTGATGAAGTCTTGATGATCTTATCCATCAGTTGAGATATGATCATGGTCGTTGAGACTCCAACGAGATATTATAAGAGCATGTCGAAGGGTTTGGAGAAGGCATCAAGTATTTTGTGAGCAGTTCAACTACCCAGTTACAGGTATTCAACAAGGGCGTAGTCGAAGCTAGGGAAGCATTAGAGGCAGGGGTTTCAATAAAGATTTGAGAGGATTCAGAAGGAATTTCCTTCAATATTCCAGTGTCCAGGAAATAGGAAGACAAGGTTGAATTCATCTCCAGAGGAGGATGCATCAACTAGTGCGAGTAGCGAAATTTCCCAATGCGACTTGTTGGAGAAGACCACGTTTTAGTTTCCATAGGCCAGATCTATTTTCTGAAGGCAAAGTGAGTGGGTTTCAGAGGCTAAGGGAGGTAGGATGACTTATAGTAGGGTGATTCCAGGCCTAAATAATTTTACAAAGGCAGTTGTACGCATTTCCAGCTAGGTAGTGCGACTTGCCGAGTGAAAGGGCTAGATTGAGTTGTAGAGGGAGCTAGGGTGTCTCTAGTATATTTTGTTGGTAGAGATTGCCAAATATTTTCCATAAAGGAAAGAAAATCATTGTGCTCTTAAATTTTCTAAAGATAATAATAAAACCCTCATCTATTGCACTTGTTTGTCCCTTCTGGGTTTTTCTAGGGACATTTGTCCAAAAATAATAGTGTCAAATGTTTATGTGTGTGTGCATATTTTTTCAGATCCAGTTGTATATTACATGTCATATTTTTTATTGGTGAAGATTGCAATTGTGAATTTATCACTATTTATCGTAATAATAATTTATATTTGCGAAATAAACTGCAATCATTTAGGAGATAGATATCCTATAATTGCAATTGTGGAAATTTCACATGGTATCAAAGAAGAATATTGGATTAGAGAAGATCTAGATCAAGGGAAATGAGGGTTGTAGTTTAAAGGGAAATATGAAGCACAAAAAAATAGACTTGTGCAGGCCTAGCCAAGTAGTACGAATTGCAGAAAAAGAACAATTTGATTTCTAGTCCAGTCTGCAGGAAAAGTGCAAATTGCCTAAAAGCAGTAGGAGTTGACAGTGAAGTTACCAAGAAGGGTTTCCAGTGAGAAGATCAGATATTCACATCGCAGATATGGTACATACATTTGCAGCATAATGGTTTTGGAATAACAAATCAACACAAGTAAAGGAATAGAAAGCACACAAAGAATTATACCAAATATTTCTCCAGTGTATTTGAGTTTCTCATATTTTCCATATATGGTCGTAGAAAGATTCATAGACCAAGATGCTATGGATTTGTCTTCCATATTGGAAGATGAATTCGCTAATATAGTTTGACTTCACAGAGTGTCTGGTATATAGATAGTGGGGCATCAACACACATGACAGGACTTAGAGACTACTTCTCCAACTACAAGGAGGAGGAGATAGACATCCATATTCAAATGAGAAACAAAAATAAATGTAATCCAGTCGGGAGAGGTACCATCGAAATTCAAAGGGAGTCAGGAGCAAGCATCAGCGTTACATATGTGTTGCATGTGCCAGGCTTGGGCATGAACCTGATTTCAGTTTCAAAACTACAGGACAAGGGATATGATATCCACTTTGTAGGGAAGAAGGTGTTAATCAAACACCATAGTTGGAGAAGGTGAAGCAAATTGGGGTTCGAAGCAAAAAATTATATAAGTTGTAGCTGAATTCTCCAAGGTAATAGTTAGCATCACTAATAGCAGTGGGAGATACTTGAATGAATTTTGGCATCGAAGAATGGGACATTTACACAATGGAGCACTAAGGATGCTCAAAGGGACAATGACGAATGTTCCAAAATTAAGCACGAAACATGACGATGTGTGTAGGGGGTGTGTACTTGGGAAATACACTAGGGAAAATTTTCCAAGAAGTGACAACAGATCAGATAGTGCATTGCAGCTTGTACATTAAAAAATTTATGGCCCAATGTCCACTAGATCTCTCAGAGGGTGCAAGTACTTCACCACCTTTATAGATGACTACTCTAGGAAGACCTGGATCTATTTTTTGAAGACCAAGGATGAGGTCTTCAGCCGGTTCAAAGAGTTCAAGGCTCTAGTGGAAAACTCGACAAGGAAAAAGATCAAGGTACCTCACACAAATAATGGAGGAGAGTACACAAACAATGACTTTGCGAGATTTTGTGCGGAGGAGGGCATTAGGAGGGAGTGGACAACTACATACAATCCACAACATAATGGAGTAGTCGAATAGAAGAATAAGAGTATTGTTGGGGCTGCAAAGTTTATGCTATATGATCAGGAAATGGTTAAGTTTTTATAGGCAGAGGCATGCAACACAATGATGTACATACAAAACATGGCTCCTCACAGGGCATTGGGGAATATAACACCAAAGGAGGGTTTTCCAGGGAAGAAACCAGAGGTCAATCACTTGAAAATATTTGTTAGTATAACATATTTCCTTGTGATATATGAAAAACACACTAAATTAGATCAGATTGCAGCGAAGGGGTGCGTCATTGGGTATAGTGAAACCTCATAGGCGTACAAGATCTATATTCCTAGCAGCATGAGGATTATCGTGAGGCAGGATGTGAAGTTCATTGGGGAAAGAGCCTTCAGGAAATATCATGAGTTGTCGGTAGGTGATTAGAGTGAGCCAGCATAAGCTCCATTTGTCCAGTAATAGGGACAATTGTAGGGTCATCGGAGTACTAGTACAATTACCAGTATGAGAACTAGATCAAGTACAGGGGATCCAAAGGGTTTGCAACAAACAGAGCAGCAGAGGCAAGATGACGAGTTGGTTGAACCACCCAGCACTAGCTGTCGAACCAACAAAGAAGTTTGTCAGACGCTAATGGATGCTCAAGAGTTTATGGGGGCTCCTAGGATGGGAAAGAGGGAGTACATACAACAATATAGGTACCAAGTGTTGGTGGCATAGGTTTTTGAACCTTCCAATTGTCATGAGGTTGCACAACATTAGGTGTGGCCGAATGCCTTGGTGAAGGAGTATAGCTCCATCATGACCAATGATGTATGGGAGGTAGTGCCTAGGCCTATGGATAGGTCAATAGTGGACTCTAGGTAGATCTACAAGATCAAGTACACTGCAAATAGCAATGTAGATAAGTACAAGGCTAGGTTCATGGCCAAGGGGTATACACAAAAGAAAGTCATAGAATATGTGGAGACCTTCACCTGATTGGCCAAATATACTTTCGTCTGGTCTGTGATATCCCTCGCAACTCAAATGAGTTGGAAGTTTCACCAGATGGACGTCAAGATAACATTATTGAGCAGGGTGATAGAGGAGGAGGTATACATCAAACAACCAGAGGGCTTTGAGACACATGAGAGGGACACACATGTGTGCAAAATATAGAGAGTGTTATACGAGGTCAAACAAGCTCCCAAGGAGTGGTATGGTCGGATTAACAATGACTTGAAATAGATGGGATTCATAAAGAGATGCAGATTCCAACCTTTATTATCTTATGGTAGAGAGCGATCCACTCATCCTAGTGTTGTATGTGGATGACCTCTTCTTAACAGGGTCATCAAGGTTCATAGAGGATTGTAAGGGAAACCTGGAAATAAAATTTAAGATGAAATATTCAGTACTAATGCATTACTTCCTAGGCCTGGAGGTATGGCAAACAAACATGGAGATTTTCCTTGGTCAAGGGAGATATACTATGGAGATCCTGAAGAGATTCAGGATGCAGGATTGTAGACCCATGTCCATGCCTATGATTACTAATTGGAGGAAGATAAATGCATGAGAGGACGAGGATGTGGACCCAACATTTTATAGGTAGCTCATCAATTCACTTATATGTTCACTTATGTATCTGGACAACACAAAGCCAAACATTTGTTTCTCGGTCAACACTCTTAGTCATTTTATGGTGGGACCTATTGAAGCCTCAAAAATTCTACTACTCCAACATGGGGGAGAACCACCCAGTCCGGACCTTAAAGACAACTCCTTCTCCATTTGATGTGGTGGCTCTGACTGGGGATGATGGGACCAGTTTCCCAGAGTGGGTTTGAAAATGAGAATGGGTGATTTCAAGCGATTGCAATAAGAATAATGATAACTAAATGACATATTCTAGCATGAAAATCTCTAGCTATCTTAATCTAATATAAACCCAGGGTATTTTGTGCGATATGCAATCTAAAAAGATATTTGTTTGGTATGTGATAATAACAATCATTCACGTATTAAACAGAGATGATAACATGTAAAAAAAAAATGACTAAATAGATAGATAGTCAAAGAAATGTATAAACTATATCGCATATATTAATGATCAAAATAAACACTTTCAGCTAGCCATCATACAATAGTGCAATTAAAACATAACAAAAAGAACATACTCCATATATAATTTATGAAAACGAAATGATATCACTAATTAAACAAAATAGAATTGATCATACAAGATAAAAGTACCATATGTGTGAGGTTTTTCTCATTTGACTAATGACATAGATCAGCTCCTTTCTTCAAATCAAACTATTCTCCAAGCATACAATAGTGCATCAACAAAGGAAAGTAGTTTGATATTCAAAAGTAGTGACCATGTTCCATAATTTCATCAAGGCATTCACAAAATTATAGAAGTGCTTTCTTTGCAAATCTTTTTGATAAAATTATGGACCCTTCTCTAAATGCATCAGAAGGGTATAAATACTATCTAACTAAAGTTCAAAAATAGATTATAAAAAATATCTTGAGGAGGCTTCAAACAACCTTCCTCTTAACTAGCAACTAAATCTAAAAATAAAGATGACCAGAGGTTATAAAGATGTCTTGCTGTCTGCCAGCTTTTCCTTCAGGTCACATATATCGGCAATGGGTTTCACTTGAGGAGGTGCCCCGAATTGCATCCTAACCTGTCCTGCGAAGATGGCATCTGTGAGAGGTGGAAACATCCTTTGTGTTGAATTGAGTGAAAAATTCAACGTCATAATTTGGCTATAAGGTTTGACAAAGAAGTGCCAATATGCCTCCCAGTCAGTGTTTGATAATTTTGTGATTGCCTCCCTTTGGATTTTAACCTTTTCCTTCCAACATTTATCCAAGTCATTCAAATTTGGCAGTGACTTTGGGTTACCTTCTTTTATCGAGTTGTTGGTGTGCAAAGTGTGATTGACTTCTTTTATTATATTTTTATCCACTCCTACTTCTCTTGCTACTACCAATTTTGCCTACTTCATCCGCTCATCCCAATCTGTGAACAATATATCTTTATGTGTTTCTTCTATTTCGGGTAGAATGGTGCTTCTTCCTTCTTCATATTCTTACCATTCAATGTAGTAAGAGATTTGAGTAATTAAATCATTAAATTCGGTTCTCTGATCAATTGCCTTATCTGTTAATTGATCACTGGTAATAAGATAAGGGGTGATATGGGACATTCTCTGGCAGAATAGATCTTGTTATTTTGACAGAATGGAGTTTAGCTCCAATGCCTCTTTGATGAATTCATCGACAATAGGGACATCTTTATACTTTGCTATGGCCTCTTGCAACTCTTGGATTTGCATGTTCTTTGAAGAGATGTTTTCTTCATGGCTTATTCTTAATACTTTCATACTCTGTTGCAAATGGACTATTTGTTCAGCAGCTTGTTTCTTCACATTTTCATTCTCGATTTCCAGTTGTTGCTTTAGCTACAATATCCTTTCTTCTCTTTCCCTTAACAAAATAGATACCTTTTTTGATTTATCTATGGTTGCAGTAGCATATATCCCTGTAAATTGTGATATCCTGGTTAAATTTTCAGCTGGGTTCGAAGAAATATCCCTCCAGACTATGTCCATTGGTTCATTCCCAGTTGGGATTTTAGGTGTTTCTACTCTCCCTCTTTTCCTCTGTCTTCTTACTACATCCTTATGTAGTGGGCTGTAGAATACATCTAAAAGAGGTATCTCTATAACCTTTAGAATAATTTCAGATGTCGGAAATGTAGGGATGATTTATGTATTCTGTGAACTTGTCCCTTGCTCATTCATTGGCTCCAACTATGAAATTCTCTAAGTTTTCTTCGGAGTATGATATTATGTGGTTTCTGGGACATCTGTTGTCTTGGGAGTATCTTGCAGAGTTTTATTAAATTGGTCCCATTCCTGCTCCAAATCATTGTTTTTGCCTTCAGGACCAGTATCTTTAGTTAGGTCACTTATGACCTGTTTATCGGCTGACCTTTGCTGGATTCCACTGTAGTCTCTGTCTCTTGTGTCTTCCCTATATCTTGGTTCGTGTTCACCTGAGATTCTATACGAGAATTTTTCCCTTCGCTGTTAATAGTTACACTAAGCGTAGGCTTGTCATCATCTCTTAACAAATGCAATGGGATTGTCTCGAGCCTATGATTTCTAAATTCCTGAAACCTTTTAAAGTCATCAGGGTTTAGATTCACCTTCACCCAATCGAATGCTTGTTCGAATGTTTCAGCGGATTATAAAAGATATTTGAATTCCTGAGCTTCATGGACATAGGGTTTGAGATTTAGTGTTGTAGTAACATTTTGTGCTACTTTTTCGGGGTCAAATTGCCTCTTTGGCAAAGTATGGAGCCAAAGGCTCTCTAAATTTAGTAACTCTTTATTTACATGGTTGAAGTTTGCCAATGAAAAAGAACCACAACGGATGGGAAAGGGCAGCCATAATGATTTTTTGTTATCTTTCAAGGTCTTGGTCAAGCCCTTCCCAACAGTTTGGTGAGCTATTTCTCTGGCTAAGATCTTGTCGAAGACATATAAAGGGAGTACATGTGGGTCTGTTATACTACCATAAAATTTGATATATGTAAACCATTGTTCAATAAAATACTTGCCTACTACGAGAAGGTATGTAGTGGCTTCTTTAGAAAATCTGGGGGCTTTTTTTATCAAAAATCAATTAGTGTAATGGTAAGATAACACCATGGCATATTTTGTAAAAATGGGGAATAAAATGGGATTCCCACATTTATTTGTGACTGAGATGAATGAGGTAGGGGTCTTGCAAAGTCCATTTCCAACCCATCGTTGGAAACTTAGTATAGAAACAGATGGCATCCATGATATAGGCACTGAAATAAAATGGAGGAAGGTTCTCTGTGGAGGTGGATCTCTTTTGATGATATTCGAAAATAGCAGTAGCTAGGTTATCGAATAGGATAGTGGCCCAATTCATTATATGGGAACTAACACAAGCATCGATTAAAGGGACCCATTCTATAGAGAAATTCATATTATTAGGCAATCCATATAATCTACATAACATAGAAGATGCATACTTATGAGGATTTGTCAAATAAGATATGGGGTACATACCTGTCTTATCATATTTGAACTTGTTCTCTAGGACTCTCCAGCCCTGGATCATCTTGAAGGGTTCTTCATTTTGCTTTGCGAATTTGGCTAGAAATGATCCGTCATATATATCTTGAGGGTCAGGAAGATGATACATTTGTTTCAAATCTTCATCTTTGAATGATCCCATTATCTCCATCTTTGAATTCCTGAATTGTCTGTCTTCAATACTGAGATTTTCCACCACCCATCTAATCATTTCAGTGTATGGAAGTGTCTTGGCTCTTGCTCCTATTCTGTGAAGAAAGGAGCAAGCAACGTCTTTGAATTGAACTCCAGAGGGTTTTATTCAGTCTGTTTTTGCCTTGGTGACAGTAATTTTAGGCCGCTCATCTTCAAGTCTGTTGTAGATGACTTCCCATGCCATTTCTCCTCCATCGGCACTACAAATTGTATCAGCAAATACGGGCGACATTTTTGAAACCTCAGACTCTGAAATGATCTGTTGCTTTTGCTTTTGCATTTCTGTTCATAATGAAATCTATTTGGAATCTTGTCTGAAATGAAAGAGATATGTCAGCGCACACAATAGAGGGAAATTAAGGCTGGGAGCTCTTTGAAATGAATTTGAATCATGGGAAGATTTTGAATGCGATTTCTCTATTAACTAGCCATAACTTGAAAACATCAATTTCTCTCCTCGAGCTACTAAACATTAATTACTCTATCAAACCATTTAATATTTCAATAAAACTTAGTAACTTCCCATGCTTCATGCCTTATTTGCCGCATCGCAATATTCAAACATTGCCATATAACGTTGCTTTGAGATAATGCGAAATGCAATTGTGAAAATCGTAATATCGCATTTTGCAATTTTTTAAGTGGTGACACAATGGCATGCTTTATTAATTTGTGACTTGCGAAGTGTGATCATGTGTTCATAAAGTGTTGTGATTGGAAAATCATAGCGGGGGTTTTATCACACATCGCATTTCAGGATTTTCTTTAAGATGTTTATAATTGTCACATGAAAAACTGTGAAACGCGATTTGTGATAAAATTTCTAAGTATGGGTTGTATTCTAAAGGTTTTAAGGCAATTTATAGAGTTAGCATTTATTTTCAAAGGCTAAAAATTTAAAAGGGTCCCCATTTATATGTCAAATATTAACTATTAGACCGTATAAATGGGGGGGTTGTTACATAGTACAACAATTGACGATTCACTTGGGAGAACCAACTATCTCTGATTGGTGCTTTGAAATTTCTAAAACTTTCAAAATTATAAGAGTTATAGGAATAATAATAACATGAGTTATAAACTAAACAACATTTCTCTGAAATCATAATCACTCTTTCAATTTATTTACTCAATTACTTTACTCTTGTAGTGATAAAAATACAAATGTTTGTATCAGTCAATACTAGGATTTAAAGAGATATAGTAGGTGTCTTCTACAGATTAGTTTTTTTTGTTTACTCATTTATCACAGATAGAGCCTCTGCTGCCAGCAAGTGTTCATAGCTCCGACAGGGTTATCTTTTAATCAACAATGATTCATTGTCCCATCTGAAACAAGTTCTTGAATTCAAAATGATATTCATTTGCTTTCTTTCTCATTTAGACCTTTATTTTCTTTCATGTAATTTTTCTTTTCAAGTTTCTTAAAAGACATTGTCTAGGCTTGGTAACCCAATAATTATAATGCCATTCACTGATTGTAATTAAACTGAACAAGCTGGCTCTTGATGAGACCCCTTGTCCTTTGATTGATTAGATCTTTGGCTATTACCCTGTTTTGATATGTAGTTTTGGTAATATCAGTTTAATTATTCCCTTGTGATCATGGTAAACAAGCTCGTAATGAGACTTATTATATTTTATGTTTTGCATATTAAAAAAAAAAAAAAAAAAAAAAAAAAAAAAAAAAAAAAAAGAAAGAAAAGAAGAAGAAGAAGAAGAAGAAACAAAGTAAGTTTTATTTAGATGGGGTGAATCATTGGCCCTTTTTAAGAGTTTTGGATGATAATAATAGAGTTTTGAGATACTCATCTGTAGAAAGTAAGGGTCCTTACTAGGTTAAAGATTCTTTTTTTGATTGATAAAAAAACATCTATACCTTATAAATATAAGAGCTTGTTCATAGAATAAGTGTTTTTAGCAAGGTCAAGTCTTTCCAAAGAAATAAGGTTCGCTTTGATACTCAAATGCTCTAATTATTTCTTTAACTTTTCCTACTTATAGAGGCAAAAAAATCAAAATATTATTAGAGACTTTATTTTGAGAAGCCAAAAAGTAAATACTACTTAGCCTTTATTTTCCTATGAATCTTAAAGACAATATGATACAAAATTAGAAGGGGTTGTCTTCTAGGAAAAGTATTTTTTCAAAATTTTCCCATTAATGGGCAAGGAATCAATTCTACCTGACAGATCTTGTAAAAGAAATTTTGATGGACAAATTTTCTCAATGATTTGGAATGGTCTTGTTGAAAATAGCAACAAGAAATGCTAAAAATGGCATTGTTATAAATAGTAGTTCAACCAGTGTTGGACATAGTATAAGGAATGAAAAATGGAAGTGCTAAAAATAGCATTCTATAAATAACATTTCAGGATACCTTCCTATTTTAGTCAGTCCCTAAACTAAAATAGTGAAGTAAAATTCGAATTTGATCTTAGCAGTTGTTTGTAAAATAATTAATTAATTTATCTTGAGTTAATTAGTTAAGGAAAATCAAACATGAAGTCTATCTGGGGACATGCAACAGTTTCTCCATTAATTGAGGAATTTATCCATCAGTTAAAGAGATAAGGATGAGTTGTAATATTGAGTTGTAATTAGTTGGCTCTGTTGACTGAGTCAATTGCAGTTAGATTAATTCAAACAGTTTGTTGAATTAATGTAAGTTCAGTTTATTAATGCTTGCATGCATGTAACTGTTGCACTTCAGATAACCGAATATTCTCTCATAAATAACTCATGCATGTCAGTTCAGACAGAGACCCAGTTGAGATCAGATGGAGGGGCAGTGTACTATCAGTTGCTAGAATATTCCATTGTGAATATTCCTTGCATGTAGAAGGAATTCTTTCCTTGAGGATTGCGCAGTTACTTCTTCAAGTTTTGTGAGTGTGATGAGACCAATTCACACGTGGCTTCACTGGACCCCAAGAAAAATTGCGCAAGGAAATAGGAGGCTTAGAGCGCTTGAGGAGGACATATACTATGTATATTCAGTCTGTGAACTGTATTGTTTGATTGCAGAGAGAGCAGGATGGCTCGAGAGCTCATTCTTTTTGTAACTTGAACAAGATTTCCACTTGTATGATAATACAAAGTTGGGGTTTTAGGCTGAGGCTTTCCCTAGGTTATTTCTTTTGTGTTATGTGTGATTGATTTCTCATTCTCAGTTATATGTGTTCTCTTGATCTTTCTCAATTCGATTAAGCTTCCACAAAGTGTTGTAGAAGTAGATCTTGTATTGTGTTTTAGTATATTGCATAATCTGTTGATGTATAGTGGGAATTTCTACATGGTATCGGAGCAAAGGTGATCAAGATGAAGAACTATATATAAGAAGGATAAGTGCGAAGTTTGTGTTCTTGAATATAGAAATCTAGTTCTTATTACATCTTAATTTCAGTAATGGCGTTCAACGGTTTAAGACTCGAGTATGCCCTTGATGGCAACTCGAATTATATAGCCTGGAAGGATAGCATGGAGGTTGTATTAGAGGATAACGCTCTAAAGGACTTCATTGATCAAGAAGTCCCCAATCTGACTGATGTTACTCAATTGGAATAATGGAAGAAATGTGTGGCTAGAGCAAGGAGAATCCTCCTGGAGGGAGTTCGAGACCACATTGTCTTGAGCCTCCATGGGAAGGAGACACCATTTTCGATGTGGAAAACATTAAAAGATCTATATCAGAATAGCAGAGATAGAGGAAGTTGGCGCTGAAAGACAAGCTTCGTAAGATCTCTACATATTTGAACAAGCTCACCACCTGCATGGATGAGCTTGGAAGTGTAGGGATCACGACTGTTAATGATGCCATGGTGAGTCTTGCACTTCTCGGTCTTCCTAAGAGCTGGCATAGCTACCAAGACTCAGCTAATGGAAGAGAAAAGCTACCAGATTGGGAATGACTTTGATCGGATTTGATGCAGGAGGAAATAAGAAGAAGCACCAGAGATGGATCTTCATCGAAGCAATATGGTGAGGAAAATCTAGCCTTAGCGAGTAAGGCGAGGAAAGGGAAAGGGAAGGTGTCCCATCTCAAATCTAGTTCTTCCCATGGTGGGAAGCAGATTGACAAATCAAAATTGCGATGCTTTCATTGTCATGAAGTGGGCCATTATGCTACGAATTGTCCACAGAAGAAATCCAAGAAGGGTTTCTCGAAGGGATCTGATGGTGAGGCACTGGCCTCACAGTTTGAGTTGGATTTCTCGCTTATCGTATGCATGGTTTCATCCATGGTGGGATGTGTGTGGTACTTGGACAATGGAGCTTCATTCCACATGTCAGGTGACAAGAATCTTTTCAGTAC
This sequence comes from Pinus taeda, assembly GCA_000404065.3. Classification (NCBI taxonomy): domain Eukaryota; kingdom Viridiplantae; phylum Streptophyta; class Pinopsida; order Pinales; family Pinaceae; genus Pinus; species Pinus taeda. The sequence goes on from APFE031620442.1 coordinate 45,045, forward strand.
CTTGGAGGCGAAGGATCCCCAGATGCAAATCGAGATGGGCGATGATGGAAAGTACGATGTTTCAGGTGACGGTATGGTTGTGTTTCAGAGGGAGCATGGAGTTCCCCTCACCCTGACTGATGTAAAGTATGTACCAGGTCTGAAGAAGAATCTTGTGTTTGTCGCTATGCTAGAAGATAAATGCTATGATGTAGTCTTTAATAAAGGAAAGGTATTCCTGAGGCATATCGGTACTAGACAGACAAAGCGAATAGGGATTCAAGTTAAGAATCTCTACAAGCTAGAGGTAGACGACTATGCTGCTTTGAGTTCCAAAGTTGAGATGGTGCAGAGCCAAGATGTTGGCAAGCTATGGCATAGAATATTGGGCCACTTGCAGCATGGAGCCCTGAAGATCATGCAACAGATTTCTACCGGATTACCCAAGGGAAAACTTGAGCAGAAGACTACATGCAAAAGGTTGTACCTTGGGTAAGTATGCGAAATCTTCCTTTCCGAATCGAGATAGTAGAACTGGAACAATCCTGGAGTGAGTTCACTTAGATGTTTGTGGACCTTTCTCTACAACCTCCACCACTAAACAAAGGTACTATGTTATTTTTATTGATGATTTATCTCGTAGATGCTGGATCTACTTTATGCAAAAGAAGGATCAAACCTTCATGAGGTTTTGTGAGATTAAAGCCTTGGCAGAGAAAGAAGCTGGAAAGAAAAATGAAAGCCTTGCATAGTGACAATGGTGGAGAGTATGTCTCCCAACAGTTTAAATACTTATGCGCTGCAAAAGGTATTAAAAGGGAATTGATGACACCCCATAACCCACAATAGAATGGGGTGGCCGAAAGGAATAATAGATCAATTGTGGGAGCAACTCAAGCAATATTGCATAACCAAAGCCTACCACTACATTTGTGGGCTGAGGCATGCAATACAGCAGTATACTTGCATAACAGAAATCCGCACCGTATACTGGGAATGAAGACACCTATGGAGGCCTATTCCGGGAAGCGACCTGATGTAAGTCACTTCAGAATCTTTGGATCATCAGTTTACTGTCATGTGACCAAATATGCCAAGAAGAAGCTAGAACCAACAGCGGAGTTGGGAATACTTGTGGGGTACATGGATACACCCCACAACTATCGAGTGTACCTGCCTTCCACTCAGAGGACTATGGTACGCAGGGATCTGAAGTTCGATGAGTAGAAAGCCATGCAAGTGCCACTTGAGAGGGAGCTCAAGTTGCATGCAAAGGAGGAACTTTCAGTTCCTAATGAGGAGGAGCCCCAGATTGATGCAGAGCAGCCGCATGCAGAGGATCCAGGAGTGGAGACATCCAGTCATGCTGATACTTCCATAGATGGGCGAAAATGCTCAAGGGAAGCTGACAGGTTGATGCTGGATGCGCAGGAGAATGTGGGACAACCATCTTCTCAGTGAAGACAGAGGAGGTCGCCCGAGCGGTACACTGGGTACATGGCTCTGGTTAGGGAGTGTGTAGAGACCAAACCTTCTTCATTCGAGGAGGTAGTGCAGCAAACCGTCTAGGTTGATGCAATGGTAGAGGAGTATGAATCTATCATTCGGAACAGTGTGTGGGATGTTGTCTTAAGGCCTCGGGGCAAGTCAGTGGTGAGTTCTAGATGGCTTCAAATGGTAAAGCAGGTAGCTGATGGTAGTGTTGAGAAACATAAGGCAAGGTTTGTTGCCTAGGGTTTCTCACAAGTCGAGGGGATCGACTATGATGAGACTTTTGCTCCCGTAGCAAAGTACTCATCGATTAGATCGATGTTGGCTCTATCAACTCAGATGGGGTGGAAGATCCACCATATGGATGTGAAGACAACATTCCTCAATGGGAAGATTGAGGAGGAGGTATACATTGAGCAGCCAGAGGGTTTCAAGACCTTTGATCATGAGTCACATATGTGCCGACTCAAGAGGGATTTGTATGGGCGAAAGCAAGCACCCCGTGCTTGGTACACTAGGACTGACAGCTATTTCACCAGTTTGGGTTTCACTAAGAGTGAAGCAGATGTGAACCTTTACCACATCATGGTAGAAGGTAAACCATTGATCATTGTTCTCTATGTCAATGATCTGATTTTGATAGGTGATGATCAAATGATATAGTCTTGTAAGGAGGACCTTGCAAGAGAGTTCGAGATGAAGGACATGGGCCTTATGCACTACTTTCTAGGAATGGAGGTGTGGCAAAAGGATGGTGAAGTATTTGTGTCTCAAGGCAAGTATGCCAATGAGATACTCATGCGCTTTCACATGGAGAAGTGCAAGCCCATGCAAACTCCTCTAGCTGGGAACTAGAGGAAGGAGGCTGCTACTTCAGGTGAGGTAGTAGTTGTTACTATTTATCGATAGCTGGTGGGTTCACTTATGTATCTCGTGAACACACGACCTGACTTATGCTTCGCGGTGAACCAACTGAGTCAAGCTATGGTTCAACCTACCAAGCTGTTTTGGAAGGCAATGACGCATGTGTTAAGATACCTTAGAGGCACATCTCAGTTCGGATTGTGGTACAGACGAACAGAGGGAGTGAAGCTTCAGGGCTTCATAGATGCGGATTGGGCAGGGAGTCCATCAGACAGGAAGAGCACTTCTGGACGAATCTTCAACCTTGGTTCAGCTGCAGTTTCCTAGTACAGTAGGAGATAGAGATCAATTGCACTTAGCTCAATAGAGGCTAAATACATGGCCGCTAGTCAGGCTGCATGTGAGGCCATTTGGATGCGGAAGATTCTAGTGGGATTTTTTGGTGAGAGGATGGTGCCTACAATGATCTACAGTGATAGCCAGAGTTGTATCAAACTCTCTGAGAATCCAGTTTTTCATGACAGGTCCAAGCACATAGATATCCAATATCACCATCTTCCAGACTGTGTGGTCAAGAGGATCATGTTGTTGTTGTATGTTTCAACTGAGGAATAGGATGCAGATATTTTGACAAAGGCATTGTCAAAATGAAAGTTCAGGTTCCATGGAGACAGGATTGGGGTTACTGATACTCCCTTTCTTGTTGAGAGGGAGTGTTGAAAATAGCAACAAGAAATGCTAAAAATAGCACTGCTATAAATAGCAGTTCAACCAGTGTTGAACATAGCTATAAGGAATGAAAAATGGAAGTGCTAAAAATAGCATTCTATAAATATCATTTTGGGATACCTTCCTATTTTAGTCAGTCCTAAACTAAAATAGTGAAGTAAAATTCGAATTTGATCTTAGCAGCTGTTTGTAAAATAATTAATTAATTCATCTTGAGTTAATAATTAAGGAAAATCAAACATGAAGTCTATGTGGGAACATGCAACAGTTTCTCCATTAATTGAGGAATCTATCCATCAGTTAAAGAGATAAGGATGAGTTGTAATATTGAGTTGTAATTAGTTCTCTCAATTAACTGAGTCAAGTGCAGTTAGATTAATTCAAACAATTTGTTGAATTAATGTAAGTTTAGTTAGTTAATGCTTGCATGCATGTAACTGTTACACTTTAGATAACTGAATATTCTCTCATAAATAACTCATGCATGTCAGTTCAGACAGAGACCCAGTTGAGATCAGATGGAGGGGCAGTGTACTATCAGTTGCTAGAATATTCCATTGTGAATATTCCTTGCATGCAGAAGGAATTCTTTCCTTGAGGATTGTGCAGTTACTTCTTTAGGTTTTGTGAGTGTGATGAGGCCAATTCACACATGTGGCTTCACTAGACCCCAAGAAAAATTGTGCAAGGAAATAGGAGGCTTGGAGGGCTTGACAAGGACATATACTATGTCTATTCAGTCTGTGAGCTGTATTGTTTGATTGCAGAGAGAGTAGGATAGCTTGAGAGCTCATTCTTTTTGTAACTTGAACCAGATTTCCACTTGTGTGATAATACAGAGTTGGGGTTTTAGGCTGAGGCTTTTCCCGGGTTATTTCTTCTGTGTTATGTGTGATTGGTTTCTCATTCTCAGTTATATGTGTTCTCGTGATCTTGCTCAATTTGATTAAGCTTCCGCAAAGTGTTGTAGAAGTAGATCTTGTATTGTGTTTTAGTATATTACATAATTTGTTGATCTATAGTGGGAATTTCTACATGGTCCAAGCCACAATCTTTAGAATTTGATGTGTTTGCCTTTTCCTCATGTGCTTTGTTCCATTTCAAAACCAGATCGCCTACTTCAAAGGTTTTATGAATGGCAGAGGTTGCATCAAAAGAGGCTTTGACCAATTGTTGATGATGGGAATGGGTGGCTTTAGCTTTTTCTCTTTCTTCTTCAAGCTTAAGGATCTGAAATTGTCTTGCTTGAAGAGAAAAGGAAGGAATTTCATTAATAAATTCCACTAGGGTGAGAGATGGGATTTTTATGTTTGTGGGGAGAACTATTTCTTTTCCATAAATTAAAGCAAAAGGAGAAGAACCGATTGAGGCCTTCTGTGTTATTCTATCTACCCAAAGAGAAAATTTCAATGCTTTGTGCCAATTCCTATGATTTTGGTCTATAGTCCACTTGATGATTCTGATAAGGTTTTTATTTGTTGATTCAACTAATCCATTACCTTGTTAACAAGGTAATGTTCATTATAGTTAGCTGAATACTTCAATTTAAAACCTCTTTTAAGGCAAATTCTACCATAGTATTTCCAAAAAAATAAGATGCATTATCAAACATTAAAGTTGTGGGTAGCCAAACCTGGTGATTATGTATTGATCAATAAAGTTTGTAATAATTTATGTACTAGCTACCTTTAGTGGGATAGATTCTACCCATTTCGTGAAATAATCAGTAGTTGTAAGATTGTACTTGTGCTGCTTAGAAGAGTTAGGAACAATCTCACCAATTATATATAATCCCCATTGTTCAAATGGTTGTTGGATATTCACTGGCTGTAAAGGGAATGCTAGTTTATTTTCCCTTCCAGCTGCAGTTTGACAAGTTTTTCATTTTCTTGCATAGTCATGTGAATCCTTAAATAGTGTCGGCCAATAATAACTTGCATGCAGGATTTTGTGTGTTGTGGTGTTTTCTCCGAAATGACCTCCAGCTGGTCCATCATGCAACTCCTGCATAACCTTTTCAGCGTCAGGTTTTTCTAGGCATCTTAATAATACTTAATCATAATTTTTTCTAAATAATACATCATCAATTAATTCATACTGATTTTATTTCAACCTTAAAGCACTCTTCGTTTTGTAATTGAGATGCATAAGAGCATATCCATTCTTTAAATAAAACTTCAAATCAGCATACTGTGGTTACGCATCATTGAGGTTTACCTCTAATATTTGCACTTCATTACCTTATTCTTCTTTTGTTGATAAGTGGGAAGCTCCAGTTAGCATCCTGCAAAAATCTTGGCCTTAATTTTAGTTGGCCAAATTTCTACATCGTATTCTTGAAGTGCAGTGACCCAATTAGCTCTTTTCTCCCCAACTTCTCTTTGAATCAACAATTGCCTTACTGCAAGGTAAGGTACTACTATTTTTGCAGGGAAACTTTTAAGAACCCCCCCTAAATTTACATGTATAATAAATGGACGATTCTCCATGGTATATAGGAAAAATGGAAGGCGATTTTATCAATAATATGATATGTATATATAATTTTTTGGCGAATTTCTCACCAGGCATGGCGAATAATTTACTCAATTATAAAATATTGTGTTTATTGAATACACAAATGAAATCATTGCATTTCTTTAAAATATCTTTTGAAATCAAAATTACCGAAATTACATATCGATAATCTAGTGGGTGTAAGATAAAATTCACCCTTGCCATTCACAGAAAGCATAAGAAAAAACCTAATACTATATATAAAACCAAGAAAAATTCAAATTCATCACTTCTAGGGACCTCATACCCACCCTGCGAATACACAAAGTATGTTCCTATTTGCAATTAGAAAAATTACCCAAATTACAATCTGTTTACTCCACTTCTACATATCGATAATCTAGTGGGTGTAAGACAAAATTCACCCTTGCCATTCACAGAAAGCATAAGAAAAAACCTAATACTATATATAAAACCAAGAAAAATTCAAATTCATCACTTCTAGGGACCTCATACCCACCCTGCGAATACACAAAGTATGTTCCTATTTGCAATTAGAAAAATTACCCAAATTACAATCTGTTTACTCCACTTTTAGGGACCTCGTAACCACCCTCCCAATACACAAGTTCCCATTTGCAATTAGAAAAATTACCCAAATTACAATCTATTTACTCCAGCATATGTTGGAAAGTTATAGAAGGATGACTAGTGCAATCAATCCATTCCTTTTAGCCTTGGATTTGTTTCAGTTTAAAACAAAAGTATACAAATATACTTGTCCAATGTCTATGCTTTAACCATTCACCTTAAGATGTTTTACAATATAATTTCCTAAGTCTATTTAATATCTTCATTATCATAAAAACCAACCTATATCCATCTTAACTCCACATCTACCACTCTTAGGGGGATGAAATCTATTTATCCCTAGCACTTGGTAGACCCATAATTAAGATGGATCTAAGATAGAATTTCCCCTTTAAATAGTCTATGCTCACATGAATACCATGGGTCAATACCATGGGTTATCATAAACCTGGAGCTTAAAAATTACTATTAGTAATTTATAAAATTAATA
>APFE031620447.1:0-24659 GCA_000404065.3 Pinus taeda
TTTTTGAAGTTTGACATGAAGAGCAGAGGTATGAGGCTTGATAAGGAGGATAATATGACTATTGATGGAGCCATATTAACTGCAGATAGTCATGGTGACAAATTTCAGTGTAACACTACACAATCCCTGAGCCCTCCTTCTAGTCCAATATCCACTTCCAGCTGCATTAGTGATTTTCTTGAGGCATGTTAGAGTAGTTGTTTTTCGGACTGATGCCATCTTGTCATGAGTGATTTCTACTTGTAGGTACTATGCTTTCACATGATAATATAATGATTAACGAGAAATAAACTATACCAGAGGAGAATTATGGAGCTGCTAGGACACGTTGATGATTGAATGAGAAGATGAAGGGACACTATATTGCGACATCAGCTAAAGATCAAGATCATAGTGAAGGCTCCCTACCTTCAAACATTATGGAGGAGGAAGAGGAAGGAAATGTAGCATATTTTATGAAGACACAAAGATAACATTAGAAAGAGTGGTGAGACAATGTCGCATCATCATTAAGTCCAAGTCATCAATTCCATGTCATGTCTTTTCAAGGTGTCACTTCAAGGTTTCATATGAGTTATCATTTTCCTCATCATTTGTAGATGCAATTATGTAATTTTCAATAATTTGAGATATATAATGTAAAGTGGAAGTCCAAGAGTCACTTGGAGAATGTGAAAAGTCAAGTAGACATCAAAGAGTGTCATGCAAATACAAAAATTTATATGGAAGCTCAAGAGTAATGAGGGTAGAACAAGGGAGGTAAAGAGTCACCTCATTTTGTTATATATGCACCCTCATAGCTCAAGAAAAGGAATTTTCATATTGGCTCCTCTAACTATGCATTAGAGAGGAAGATGGTTCTTTCGAGGAGAAAGTGGTAGCTCTAACGCTCCACTATTTGAGCTATTGGTGTTCACTATATTGATTAATCTTGGAACTTTGAATTAATAATTAAAGCTCATTGAGTCAAGAAACTTTGATGCATATTTTGTAAATTTTGTAAGACAATTCTTTGAATGTTTGTGATATATGTTATTTTAATTTGTACTAAAGAAATTAAACTATTTTAGTGACTTTGGTGGTTATGTTGTTGAAGGTGTGTTAAACATGCTTTAACAATCCTTACTCTTCTCTTAAAGGCTCACTCTCATCTCTTGTAAGTGAAAGAACCTCAATACATTCTACAATTGAACATTTCACAAGAGATACTCACTTGTTCATTCAAAATTAGATGTACATTACTCTCCTTTGCTAACTATTGTTGCAAAGGAAAATCTCTAACAAAAATGGAAATCATGCCATATTTCTGCAAGGGATCCCATACCAAATGGTGCAAAGTCTAATTAGGAATTTTCATCAAGGAGACCCCCTTCCATGTTGGTGTAACTGACCCTCCCACATTCATCCACATTCACTGGCATGTTGGGGTAATGTTGTAACGGTTACAACCACCCTCAAAATTTTTTCCTCATCTTCATTTTTGAGCCTCCCTACCAACCTTTCACAGCAACATGTCTTGTCTTGTCAAGTACAAAAGCTTCAATGATTTTCTTGTAGAATGACAACCTGTCCATCAAAGCTTGTTGCATCCCCCACAGAGGATGTTTCACCAGACTTGATCCAGCTGTCGGCTAAGCATCTCCCTCAAGAAATTGCACAATTCTAGAGGGAAACTAGCCTTCCCTCCAGAAATTCCGCAATTTTGTCTAGCAACCTAATGGGATCTAGAATTGCGTGAATCTTCCTGTCATTGTTCTTCAAGAAAATTGCACAATTCCTCCTAGCAGGGATGCTCTACACATAAATTGTGCAATCCCTCTCAACAGCTAGGCCAACTCCCACGTGGAAATGTACATTTTTTCCTCCGAGTTGAGCAGACTATTGCATATGTAGTTGAGTTGACTGGTTCCCTTCGGGATTGAGAAAAATTGATTTGCGTGCATGGGATGCTCCTCCAAAGGCAACATGCAAAGGAATCGATTATTTTAGAGATCTATTTTTAGTAGCTAGAGGTTACATGGAAAGATCATTTCAGAAACCTCCAACCAAGTGTTGCTTTCCCTAGATTTGTGGCATGAGAGTCGTAACCTCGATCTGATCAAAACTCATCAATTGGATGTTTCAGAGCTCATTCCTCACATCAACCTTGAATCTCTGACATCCCACATTGCATCTAGGAGTCGTCAACACATTCAACTAAATTTTCTTGGGGTAAGCCTGCTGCTCATGATTTGCGTTGCATTTCTATCCCTTTTTGTGTTTCTCTTTGTGTGAGTGTTGTCCGCTTGATTTCAGTGAGCGCTTGCTATCGTTTGCGTGGATACTAGCTTGTACTTGCACCATTTTAGTTTTCGTTTGCATCTCACTATTGTCGCATGCATGACATTGTTTTACATCACGGTCGCATCTCGCTTCACACACATGCATGCTTTCCCATTTTCCAAATATTTCACTTGTTGTTTGCATGAATGATCATTCCCTCTTTTTTGTACTCATCTCGCCATACATTCAAACTTCTAATGTTTTTAGTCGCCCGTCTGCTGGACTATGCTACCTTGGCCTGGACTGTGCCTTGCCTTGCTAGCACTACGCATTTCCAGAAGTGAAGGATTTTCCTTCCTCCATAAATTGTTAAAGCCTAGCCAGGAAATGACCTCTAGGCTTGCATTGTGCAATTCTTGGAGGTAGTGTCCCATTGGCCCCAAAAACTACGCAATGCAGTTTGCTGGTTGCATGTCAATGCTGACTAAAATTGTGCATTGCACAGTTTCAGTCCTCAAAATGCTAGGCTGGATTGTGGATTACATAGTTCTAGCAATCAGTCAGCTTTCTGGTAGCTTAGATTATGGCTTGCACAATTTTGGCAGTCAATATCCCGATCTCCTGATAGAAATTGTGAAACCTTCATGGTCAGTCACAAAGGTATGTTGCAAGTCAGTTCTCTAGTTCATTTTGATTTTCAACTAATAGATTGCATGCCATGAGTGTTTCCATGTATCTAGGTAACATAGGTGTTCATCTACCTCTTAGTAGTACAGGTACAAGGGTTTCCAAGAGAGTAGAGCTGAAGACAACATTCAGAGCACACTTGCAGATGCAGTCGATCAAGTGTATATGAACTTGCCTACGCACGAAGACATCAAGTTGTTCGTAGACAAGTTCATCAACATATGACAACAAAATCATCACAACAATCAACACCATGAATAGTAGTTGAAGGCAACATGCCGGATGCAATGAACACAAGAGGAAGTTTGTTGAAAACACAGAGGCGGAACAAAGTTGCAAGCTCAAGCAGATCCACTTGTGATGAAAGCAACTTCAAAGACTCATGCTATGAGGTAACGACGCAACATGGAGATCAGGAGAAGGCAGAGAATGGAACAAAGAAAGAGTTGCATGGGTTGAAGTAGAAACTCAAGAACATGAACTGCATAGATGAGAGAATGAGTTGTAGCAGGAATAGGTATAGCAGCAGGCATAACATGGACTCATGGATGAAACTGCACTAGTACAAGTTATAGATTCATCCTAATAGTTGGCACGGAGCAGACATGGTGAGCAGTGTTGTTGATCACATGTAAGGGAATTTAGCAGTATGCATATCATTGTTCACACCCACGCGATCTAACTCATTTGGCACACTCATCGAGGCAAAGAAAAGAGGTAAGTCCAACTGGAGCTGAACATGCAGTTGATAGTTGATGCACATGACCTGCAAGACACACTGGAAGATCAACACGGACAATACACATCAATGTGTTGTTGGTTCAGTCGCACACAAGAAGACCATGCACATACTAGTAGACGAGTAGGATGTAGGAGCCATACCAATTCACTTGGACGCAATGGAGGCAAGAGTTTGCTTCAACAAGATGTCACCATGGAGGGCATGCACACCATCACGAATGACCAAGCTTGGCATCAACTCACCACCTTCACCATCACAAGCATGTAAAATATTTGATCTCACCACAACAAACCGAGTGAGTCAATGATGTCTTGCATGGCTTGCTCAAGCCATTTGTCTCACATGAACACATGTGCATTGTAATGTAATGTGTTGTCAAGTGGAAGTTCAAGTGTCGATAGTTGGATGTAACAGTCATAGAGTAGATGAAGAGTCATGAGGGTAGATGAACTGTCATAAAGGGGAATGTCAAGGGCCACCCTACCCTTTTCTATAAATAAAGCCTCATAACTCATTGTAAAGGCTTTTGGTCAGCCAAGATTCTGATAGGACTATCTTAGAGAGAGCTTGGACAATATTGTAACGATCCTTGGCTTCTCCACTACACAGAGCTAGTATATCTCTTTGGAGGAGCAGACCGTTGTGGCTGTAACATTTTGCTATCAGAACTAGTGGTTGGACATGGATGTATTGTATGACTGGAACTTACACTTAGTATAACAGAGCGAACATGTTTCATGCATATGTTGTATTGCATTCTATGCTATCTAGTTTACTCTAAATGATATATGTATTTTTTTTCTTACGCATGCATGTATCGATGATTTTGTATAAGTATGTATGAATCTATCCAAAACGTGTTGTTGGTTTAGCCATCACTTTGGATTGCTAGATAACTTTCCTTCCATGTTGTGATGCATCTTTGCTTGTGTGTTCCCTTCTTAACTCCGTGCTATCATAGGTTTCCAAGGGGCACACTCATCTCAACCCCCGTGTGTTAGAACCTCTCATGCGCCTTACTTGGCTTGTTGCATATGTCACACCCTTGCTACCAATAGAGACATCTTACTTGCCTCTATGTGAAATCATAGTCAAGGTATTACCATACGACCCACTGCTAGGACTCCTAGACCAAATCATCTGAGGTCTAAATGGGACTTCTTACCTGGGAGATCCCCTTACATGTTGGTTGGTACAACACCATCAATAGGTAAACACGTGTTAAGGGATACTGTGGCATATACCAACCTCATAAGTATAGTTAAGGAAATGGAATCAACAAACTAAATATTTATTAACCTTCCTCAAGAGCTAAAGGACCCCCAGGAGGTAAACAACCACTCTAGGTGCCCAGTCCCTGGGTTAGACTACATTTTCATTGAGCTAAGATTCTAGTCATGTGCATAATCCTATATCCATGCAATTTTATGCCTCTATTCACATGCATAAGACTGTAAGGTAGAAACTGCAGTCCCAATGTATCAATTATGAGCCTAGAACCACGATATCTGTGCCACATTTTCATGGTGAGGCTCCAAGTCACTACCTAGAACTTGATGAGACTTTCCAAAAAAATAAATGACATAATTAAAAATCCTCTAACACATAACTTAATCAAGGACTTGACCTAACCATGCCTAACCATGACAGCCATTTTGTCAAACACATTTTGTACATGTAATCGATAGGTCATGAATGCATATCGGACGTAGGGGTTTGATAGCTACGTAAGAATCATCAAGAAGATCTAACTCCCTATCATAATAGTTGCAATAAAATCTATTAGGTAATGCATTCAATAACCATTTATTTACTAATCAAAACATGAAAAGAGACATAACTAGAATATGTAATAAAACCATGCTTATAACCAACATATAACCAGAATAATAAAATGAGAGAACAACCTTCAAAGCCACATCATAACAAGTACATTTACTCATAAAATACAAGAGGAAAAAATCCCTTATTAACATATGAAAATCCAATGAAGTCAGGGACTTCCACATATGACTCAACCATAGATTTGGCCAAACCAATTCTTTCTTTTAGCTAATCATCCGTGTGCCATATTCCAATCATGAATGTCGGACTCACAACAAAACAAATAGGCTTCCTTAGAATTTATTGCAACCCCAGAAAATCAGGTCAAGGAACTCCTAGGCTCGAAACAAGAACCTACACAACTAGTCTTACCACAATCCCGCTATTATTAGTCAAGGGATTCCTAGGCCCAAACGATAAACATACACTACCAGGCTTTACCATAATCCTACCAAAGCTGGTCAAGGGGTCATTAGGCCCTAAACAATATTGGATGCCTATATATTTCTTCACTAATACCTTGAGGAATTTTCTTGTCTCCACCCTCAGGCTTTACTGCAATCTTTCCATTATCGGTCAAGGGATTCCTAAGCCCTTGGGAGTTTTCTTAAGACCACCTCACCCTACTGAAAAACCATTTTCCAATCCAAAGCTCAACCAATGAAGGAAATCCGTCACAACATGGTTATCTAAAAATATCAGGCAAATATGAAAACAAATGTCACAACCAGAAAAACCCATGCCAATGATAGCTAGAGAGCCCAATATACACATGCATGTACAGTGCATGCCAAAACTAGCAAGGAAATCATACATGCAACTCGATATTTAAGAGTAATCTTGTTGTAGCCACTTGATCCAACTATTCTTTGCTTGATATTTTCTTCCTTTTCTTTCTTTTCCTTTCTTTGCCTTCCTTTATCCAATGCTAGAGTATTCCAACAGTGCTCTCTATGTGCAAGAGTGTGAGAGAGATAATAGAGAGAGAGCTCCAAGTTAAAACTGAAAAAAGATCATGCGTTGATCCTCATAAGCCTCCTTATCATTGAGGCCTCTATTTTATTCAATTTCCTCTACTTTTCTTTCAATTTCCTCCTCACATGCAACTTGTGACCTTTCACCTTCCTTTTCTCCTATTTTCCTCTATTTTCAGAATTAAAATGCAAATTAATGCCTCTTTTCCTCTTCAAATCCATTGACATTGCATTTGCCAATTTCCTTAGCCATAATAAACCAAATGAACACCCACTAGGAAGTTTTTCCCAAAATTCAACTTGGAATATGTGTCCCATGACCTTGGTCTTATTTTTCTTTTATTAACTTTATTACATGAAATTTTAACCCGGGGTTGTTAGAGACCTCTCCCCCTTAAGGGAACACTGTCCTTGTTGTTCAATGACACTTATGACTAGCAAGATTGCTGAAAACCACAACATATTACACATGGAGCTTTATACCTTAGCATGATGCTGTATTTAGGATGAACAACCTGCTGAAAAGAAAATCTAGGATGAAAAACATGATGACATGACAACCATACCTCTTATTGGAGCTTTATAACACAACTCATTTCGATATTTACAATAAAAATCATACATACTATATACATATACCAAACTCCTTTGCCTCAATTGAAAAACAATGAAGGATATATAGCCCACATCTAATCAACCATCTCATGTGTAGCTTTATGAGGCCCAAAGTGCTTCCACTACACTTTAACTTGCTTGATCTCTCGGTTCTAAAGCACGAGTGCTTTCTATTGAAAAATTTATTGAGGCTCCTACTGGAATTGTCCTTCTGGCTCCACCTACAATACATACCAATCAATCATGTGATCAACATCTTTCACATATATTTTAAGAAATGAAGCATGAAAAACATGATGGACTTTCATTAACGGAGGCAGTGTAAGTCTAAGCCATTGGTCCAATCCTCTCAAGGATCTCGAAAGGTCCGAAATACTGAGGTGACAACTTGGCACATGATCTAATCCTCAAGGATCGCCTCTTGGGCTTGATATGCATATACACATGTTCCCCAAAATAAAACTCCTTAAACACCATGTTTTGATCTGCATAACTCCTTTTTCTATCCTATTCTACCTTTAGATTATTCTTGATAACTTGTACTTCCTATTCCATTTCAGCCAACATGTTCGGTCCTATAAGTATCATATTCATTGGATCACTCCAACTGATATGAGTATTAAAAATCTGCCCATAAAGTGCCTCAAACCAACTCATCCTCAGTGAGTTTTGATACCCATTATTGTATGAAAACTCAACTAGTGGAAGATACTCCTCTCACCTCCTCTACTGGTGTGTAACCTACATTCTCAATATGTCCTCCAAAATCATCTTAACCCTCTATGTATGTCCATTTGTCTATGAATGATAATTTGTGATGAAGGCCCACTCTATACCCAAACCTGAAAATAACTCTCTCCAAAACCTAAAAGCGAAATTGGCATCTCTATCTAACACAATCTTCCTAGGAATACCATGCTATCTCACTATCTCTGTGATGAAGTGATCCAAGTGACTCTATAAATAGAAGTGCCCTTGAAATAGCTCAAAAATAAAAGTCCTTATATTGAGGTGAAACCAACACCATATCGTAGTGCTCATCATCATAATTCCAACAGTGCAAATGACACTCAAATATGAGCTCTTATGCTTAAGATATAGTCAGTTATTTTTTGGGTAAAAATTGGCTAAGTGGGAGTCACTAGTGAGGCAACAATTTGGAAAGGGATAAAGCACGAAACATGATGGTGAAAAGGGGTGAATTTGTTGCCTCATTAATTTTCCCAATGACCCTTAAAAAATGAAGATTTTTTTTGTATAGTTGAGCTAATATATATATATATATATATATATATAATATATATATATATATATATATATATATATATTATACTAGTTGGTCGGTGGTAAAACCTGATCAATCGGGCCTAACTGAATCACTATTTATATATTTCGTTGAGAAAATATTACCATATACGGTGAGACTGGCGGGATTCAAACCCGACCAAATGGGCGGTCTCATATTAAATTAAATGTCGATACCGCCAAAACTTTAAATATATATTAATGTGATTAATTCAAATGGATGACAAAGCTATATATGGGAATGAAAGGTTTTGAACCCGACCTGCCCACACCAAAGTCACCTCCACCACCAATGAGCCAAAAAATCATATGTTTGTGGTTCTGCCTCACAAACTTATAAAAAACGTCGTAATTCGTTCAACGAGGGAGGAGGTGGCAGAATCATGAGTCGAATTCAAGGTTGTGTAGGTGGAACCAAGAGCACCGAGCTCGAAACCATGCCTAGGAGGGCATGGAAATTGAGAAATATTTTCAAGGAATCTTGGGAGAATATTCTTATATGGAATCTAAAGATTCCTTAGAGTTCCAGAGGTCATTTGCTCATAACCAATGGTGATGTTTTTTTCTACATCTAATATTTTCCTTTTTCATCCATGATAGATTGGAGGTACAAGGGTCATTTTTATAAATTTGATTGTAATTCATTTCTTTCCTACCATTTAATGAAAGAAGGCCTCTCCACTTTGAGCAGGGCTCGTATACATAGCCCACATTGGGTGAACTCCATAATAAAATAGTTTGTTTGCCTTTGATTCATGGTTTCTTTATCATTTCTTCTTATTTTCATGTGTTTAAGTTACTTGGTTACATGCTCTTTTATATGCAATTTTTCATGCATCCTTGAAATTAAAAGCTTTGGATCAAGTTTGGTATCAGAGTAGGTCTTCTTGATGTGAGTTGCATGAGTGAATGCTAACCAGGAAAAAGCTCCAAAGAGGAGAAGGAAAACTTAAATCCATTGATCTTAAGTGGGGTGTGCACCACAAAGATGGAACACGAAAGATGAGGAAGCTCGATTGGAGAAAGAATGAAATTATCGCATGATCTTATTCACTGTGGCAAAGAAAGTTGACAAGTCATTTGAAGAATATGAGAAGACAATCAAGCCTAAGAAGAAAGGACCAGATTATTATGCATCAGTAAATCACGAAGGTGGAAGAGGACAGTCTCTTGAACTACCCTCTCCATCCTCTAGTGATAGTTCTTCTTCTTCTTCTTCTCATCACTCTAACAAGAATCCTAGGAATACATATAAGAAGCCATTTTTTAAGCAAGATGTAAAGTTTAATTTCCCCACATATAATGGAGAATGTAATACATAGAAACTAAAAAATTGGATTAGATAGATAGGGGTTTATTTCCATCAAGAGATTGAGGAAGATGAGGCAAATATCTAATTAGAATATCTTCGAATGAGTGGGGTCGCTCTTGTCTCGTGGAAGAAAAAGTTGCAGAAAGGCATAACAAACTTGGGTAATATCCTCTCTTCTTTGTCCAATTTTGTTTCTACATTAAAAGATTAGTTTTATCCTTTGGGTTATCGAAAAAAGGATTTAATGGAATGGCAATATTTGAGACAATGAAAGGGTCAAAATGTACAAATATTCACAGAAGAGTTTAGAAAAAAACATTAAAGTTTGGAATTTCACTTGATTCACCTGAAACTATAACAAAGTATATTTGTGCTTTACATAGTTACATCAGGAATCCTTTGTTATTATTTGAGCCTACTACTATTGATGCAGCCAATGTGGAGGCCATTCAACTTGAAATCAGGGGCAAGAATGATAAAGAAGAGCAACTAAAGAAATCATCTTAAAAATATCATAATGGTGGGTTGAAAGGAAAAGGAAGGGGAAAGGACAAGAAGGAAAGTACAACCAAGAAGGAGGAAGGAGAAGATCCATCTTTCACACATTGCAAGAAGGAAGGCTATGATGTTGAACACAGTTGGAAGTTGCATTCGGTTTTGAAATTGAAGAGGTTTGGTGGGATGAACAAGAAGAAGACAGTGGCAACCACGCAGTAGGACCTTGGATCCGATTTCAGTGATGAGAGATTGACCATAGAAGTGGGCACACATGGTACTCTTTCTCTTCATTCTAATGAAAATTATGAATCACATGCAAATACAAGTTCTTCGAATGAGTCTATTATTAGTGAACAAAAAAGGATTGAATTGTTCCACATCAGAGTCCTAATGAAACATACTAAATTCGAAACCTTGTTTGATCTAGGCTCACAAGAAAATTTGAGTTTAGAATCATTTGTTAAAAATTTAGTATTAGAGACCAATTTTCATCTGAGGCCCTACCCTCTTGGTTGGCTTTGTGATAAAGAAAAAATCCATGTAGCCAAGTAGTGTAAAGCTAGATTTGTGATTGTATCCAAACTAGTAGATGAGGTTGATCTTGGTATTGTACTCTTGGATATCTATGGTATTGTACTGGGGAGTTTGTATTTGTATGAAAAGAAAGAAGTTTTCTTTTGCCATGAAAACAAGTATTATCTCATGAAAGATGAGGTGGAATACAGTGTTACACCTCATCATGCCAAAATCATTACCAGTCTTGTAAGTGCAGATCAAACAAAGGGATTTATTAATTCCAGCAAAGGGTGCATGCGCATGGTTGTGAGAGAAAAAGAAGCTGAGACATATGAAGCTTTCTAAGGTTGTGATCCCACTCATAAATAGGAATTGTATGAAATTGTTTCTAACTATGATGGTAATTTTAAGGAACTAAGTGGGTTTCCCCCAAAGCGTGAGATCCAATGTGAGATTCACTTGTAGCAGGTTCCCTCCACTACCCAACATTGGTATGTACAGGTTGTCAACCATTGAGATGGAGGAGATAAACAAGCAGGTAGAGGAATTGTTGAACCAAGTGGTCATAAGGCTAAGTTCTTCTCCATGTGATTCACCTATATTGTTGGTTCCAAAGAAGGATGGAACATTGAGGATGTGCTTAGACTACATAGCACTCAACAAAATAACGACGAAGAATAAGTACCTCTCCCTTGTAGTCATGATTTGTTAGACCAATTAAAAAATGTTTTCTATTTCACAATATTGGACTTGGGTATTTCCTATCATCAGGCCAGGATTGCAGAATAGGGTGTATAGAATACTACATTCAAGAAAAAACAAGGATTATTTGAATGGATGGTGATTCCATTCAGACTATGCAATGCTCCGACCACATTCATGAGAGTGATGAATGATATTTTCAGAGCTTTTCTTGATGATTTTATACTATCTTGATTACATCCATTTTTTAGTAGGACATGGGATGATCATGTGAGTCATGTTAAAAAGGTGCTTGATGTTTTGCAAAAAGAAAAATTGTATGTCAAAATGTTTAAGTGTGAATTTGGTAAGACCTATTTGGTTTACTTGGGTCACATTGTTGGTGGTGGAATATTGAAAATAGAACCTTCTAAAATTGATGTGATTGTAAAGTGGCCTAAACCCACCAATGTTATAGAGGTTTGTAGATTTTTGGGTGTAGTACAATATTGGATAAGGTTCATTGCCAACTTATCCATCATCGCATCCCCCTTACATGCATTGATGAGTGTGAAGCAAACCTTTCAGTGGGGAGGAAAGCAACAAAAATATTTTGATACACTGAAAGGGAAGATCAATAACGCACATATTTTGGCCTTACCTGACCTCCAACAATCTTTTGAGATCGAGACAGATGCCAATGGATATGCCATGGGAGTAGTATTGACGCAATAGAGGAAATATTAATGTTATCACTCAGAGACACTCTCCCAAGTTGTTGTGAACTATCCCACATATGACAAGGTGTTGTACGCCTTGGTTAAAAGCATGAAGAAGTGGAAGCACTATTTGATTGGCAAGGAGATGATCATTCACATAGATCACCAGCCCTTGCAGTACTTCTAGTCATAGACCAAGCTTCAATAAGAACATCATTCTAGATGGATGGGATTCCTCCAACTGTGTCACTTGGTAAAAAAATGATAGAAAGGAACCAACAAAAAAGTGGTAGATATGATTTCTCATCCTCCTATTTTCGCATCTATATTTTTAGAAAATACCTCTTTATATTTTGTAATTTATGTTGAGCAATATATTGATGATGATTATTTTAAGGATATTTATGAAAAGCTGACTCATGGAGCATAGGTGGATAATTACCATTTGAAGGGAAAGTTGTTATACCACCTTGGAAAACTTTGTATCCCTACCAATGAAAGAATACAAGTAATCATAGAGGCACATACCTCTCTTGTGTCAGGTCATTTTGGTGTAGGGAAGAATTTATTTGATTTTAAAACGTTGTGTTATTGATCTGACATGAAAAATGTTGTGACTCGATATGTAAATGGATGTTTGTTGTGTTTAGTTAGCAAGCCCACTAGGAGAAAATTGGTGCTCTACACAACACTCCCTGTTTTCAGTCATCCATGGGAAAGTGTGTCAACGGATTTTGTAGGTGGTTTTCCTTTGTTTAGGATAGGTCATGACTATTTGTATGTCATTGTTGATCGATTTAGAAAAATGTGTGCCTTAATGTCTTGTAAAAAGCAGGTCGTTGCAGAGCAGACCACTCATCTCTTCTTCTAATTTGTATGGTTTCAATTTGGGTTGCCCACATCCATTATGTCTAATCGAGACTCTCACATTCTTGGAGGGTTTTGGATGAGTTTATGGATAATGATGGACACCAAGTTGAAGAGGAGAATGACATTCCATTCGCAGAACAACGAACAAACAAAGGTTGTGTTGTAGCAGCTGCAACACCCTCCAAAATTTTGGCCTACACTTAAATTTTGGAGCCTACAGTGGATCCTGTGATCGATCATTCCTTATTCACTTATTGGTAAGCTAATGATCTCAATCTCTCCTCTTCAATCTTAAGAGTCGTTCATGCTTATACCCTTATATAGTATGTGTCATCTTTGATATGGGGATTATCGCTTATCATGCAAAAGGAAGTTTTTTTTTTCTTAAAGGGGAAATATTTCCGAGAATAGGTTTTCCTTGCCACATAGGCATGTTTCACACTCACTTCATGCACTATTGCACAAGTTTCACTTTTATCCTCTCAAATTCTATCAATAGAGTCACACTTGTCGTAAGTTGCGGCAAAGGTTGTTGCATTAAGTGAAGTATGTTTTAAATGCTCTGGATGGTATATGTTGTACCACTGAGTGTTCAAGTGTGTGATTGTAGTCAAGTTCTATCAATTTTCACATTGGTTCCACCAATCCCACACTTAACTAAGTTTCATATTTTCGCTAGCAACCTAGCCTCATCCAACTATCCTAAACTACGCACTTCACATCTTCAACCCTAAAGGATTTTCCCTTGACCGTTGGAACTGCGCAATGCGTAGAAAGCCCAGCGTCCCTTGGCATCCAAAACTACAGAATGGTTTCCGACATTTTCACTCACTTAGCTAAAACCCATTATTTCCATAAACTACACAGTCTTGTCCCACAGGAATCTCTGTTGCCCAGTCTGCCTTACATCTTGAAACTACATAGATATGTCCTCCTAGGGCCTCATCTCGTAGCTATCATTCGTCACTTAAACTACACAATTATTTATATTAGTGGCCATGGAGATGGATGATATGCTAGATGAATCTCAAGGAGATGAAGAGAAAATATAAGGAGACCAAGGAACCCAGGGTATAATAAAAGATCAGGATCGCATGAAGACTCCATTTGATGCATAACCCTTTGGAGGGTAGATATGAAAAAAAAATACATATTTTGAAATGCACCTCTTAGTGTAGCATGAAGGAACACTTATCATTGTCATATCGTTTTTTTCTTCAATGAAATTCATGATTGCAAGCAGTGAAGGCCATTCCATATGTTTCCTCTAAGTGTCTTGCTCCCTTTTTCTTGTTGGATCAATTGTTGTATTTTGGAATTTTTAGTTGTGATGTCATGTTTGCAAGCCTTTCTAGTGACCTTGAAGATCTATCTTTGTGTTTACATATTTTCGTAGCCATGTAAACACCTATTGCACTCATACACAAATTCTTAAACACTGTTGCACAAGTGTCGTCACGGTCATCCTAAAGTCTATGTCAAGTGTCACACTTGACACTTTTAGTTTTAGATAGTTTCATAGAGAGTAATGCTTTGTCTTGTTGTTTTGGTGGTTTATGTTGTTGTGTCACTGAAGTATGGTAAGTGTGTGATCACAATGTCAAGTTACTCACAAGTTCACCTTCCTCCCACACTTGGCCATTTTCTTGAAAATCCTTCCGACCAGACAACTCTCTTTCACTGGACCCAGACTGAGCTGCACACTACACAATCTCAACCCTTAGTGATGCTTCTCTACTACCTAGAACTGCACAGTAAATAGTCACTATCCCCTAGGGAAATTTCACTGCACAATTCCAGAGCTCAGGAAACTACCTTTCTCCCCAGAATTGTGTTGCAGATTCCTTAAGCCTGACTTGATCTACACATTTCGCAAGATCAATCATCAAGCCTCCTCCCTTCTTGCTACAACCCCACAATGTGAAGAGAACCTAAACTATCTTTCCTCTCAAAATTTCACAAAAATGTTTCTTAGTGTCCTCCCTCAGTCGAGAATCATTGATCTCCAAAAATACGCGGACATGTCCTCCCAAATCCCTCTACTGCCCAACCTTGCCTTGCCTCTGAAAACTATGCAAACCAAACTCCCCGGGTCCCATCTTGTAACAACCACTAATGATCTCAACTACACAATCCTATCTTCGAGTGGTCTTTGTGCAATTTTCCTCGACAGTGAATACTATGCGCAAGAGTTCCTCAGCCAAGCCTGAGCACAATGTCAGTGACTTGTCTCCATCCATGTCACCTGCAAGTATGCAATGCATAGTTACTAGCCATTCTTTCCCAACCTATCAGCTATCTCAGGCTCATTCCATGGATAATGGCGCATCATCTTATACTAGGGAGTTTTTGGATTTGTTGTCATCGCTTCATGAGTGAATTGTAGCATGTACAATATTAATTCAAGGTGACATGATGAAGAAGGAGAATGAGGACTGAACATGCTAGAAAATTCAATTATAGCTAGATGAACAAAGAATCTTATGAAGTATAAGCAAATGGAACACATGTATGCAACCATGTCCCAATAACAAAGATCATTGAAGACCCCATATCATCAAGCTATGCAAAGGAGAAGAGAAAGAACATCCAAGAACACATCCATCACTCAACAACAATATCGGCTTGACATTGCCACCTTAGAAAGCTAGTCCATCTCAGCAGTGTCATGAGTTGTGTAAGGCCACATAACTATTATGGGCCATGTCTATTGTAAATCAAATGTAATGTAAAGTTGAATTCCAATGGAAACACATGAATATGATGAGTCATGTTAGTTGAAAAGTCATGGGAAGTTGAAAAGTCATGAGGGTAGTCAAAGAGTCACAACGGTCAAGCATCACCCTTCGTTATATATACCCCCTCATTGTATGAGCA
This sequence comes from Pinus taeda, assembly GCA_000404065.3. NCBI lineage: Eukaryota > Viridiplantae > Streptophyta > Pinopsida > Pinales > Pinaceae > Pinus > Pinus taeda. The sequence continues at coordinate 15,883 of APFE031620447.1, forward strand.
AATGAATTTTCACCTTGGATCCTCCCACAAAGCATAGAGAGTTTTCAACAAGCTCTTTGAGGAGCAAGGCGTGGCTCCAATGTCCCAATACTAGGGATACTGATCTATAATGTACATACGTGTCTTGGAACTTTTTCTTAATAAAGAACCATGTTTAGACCAACACGTTTTCATGCATGTCTTGTGGATGTTTGTAAGACTATTCTTTCAACATTTGTATTTCATGTTTGTTCAACATGTACTAATATAGTTGAACTATTTTGGTTGTTTTTGTACTTACCTTGTTGGGAATGTGTTCTATGGCTATCACTGTTGTCTAATCCTTGTAGACTACTCCACAAGATACTAGACAAACCATCCTTGTTTACTAGTTATAATGACCGTCACATTCATTATGGGCTACTCTACTAGATGGCGAACGGTTCTTCCCTTGCACTTTGGTTTTAACAAATTCCGTATCCACTGTGGGCTATTCCACTTGATGCCAAACATACTTTTATGGTTTGTGTGTGTCTCTTCCTGTGTGGTACTATTAACTATCACTTCAAGGCTCACTTCTCTCCCCCTTTTTACAATAAGAGAAGCTTGACACATTTGCGTTGCACACTCACCAAGCGCACCTACCATGTTGTCTGAAGATACCATTGCATCACTTTCCTACGCTGAAAGATAGATCCAAGGCATATATCTAAGTATATGACAACCGAGCATTTATACCGCATGGGACTCCTACACCAAATGATGTGAAGAGTAGTTGGGACTTCATACCAGAGAGATCCCCTTGGTTGAAGGATTTTCAACACCTTTAAAAAAATGGCGTTAGAAGGAGTGCCAGATGATAGGCTATTGCCGTAGACTCTAGTTTTATTCTCTTATTTTCAAATGGCTCTTCTCCAAATCACGATCCTTGGATGTTTTTCTAAAGAGCTTAATTGTACCATCCCTATGGAATTTATTGATGACATGTCTGAGTTGAAGTTCAATGGTGAGGATGAATCATATTTTCATGTACATCTACTTTAGATTATGACTTTTTTCCATTTTCACTAAATAGATTCCCAAGATGTCTGGACTATATTACTCACCCTCACATTCGAAGGTCATATTAAAAAATGGCATCATACATTACCCATTGCTTCTATGGTTCATTCATCCAGCTTGGCGAGAGGATGGTTAAAACTTTCAATAAGTATAGACACCAAGATGTCTATAAAATATTATTTCGTTTAATAATGGAGGCTGACGAATCAATTGAGGACTTTGTTGATCGGTTCCTTCAGCTCTGTTGCAAAATTCCTGACAAAAAATTCAACTTGGATTTCTTGAGACAAGAGTTTAAACATTTCGTTCACGTCTTCGAATACGGTGAACCTCATGTTTTCCCTTCCTCCCCAATTCTTGCGGACCATGAGGCACCTTATATTGCAGAGGAGGATTCTACTACCCTGCCTATTCCTTGTCCTCCTCCTTTTTCGATCCTGATGTGGGCACCTCCTTGAGGTGATCATGAAACTAAGAAATTTGTGAACCAAATCCCCAGCCCATCTTCTCATCCATCTCTCGTTCCCATGGAGGAAATTCCAGAATGGCTCAAGAATCCTACAATGAAGACTTGCTCCTTCACAACTCTAGTCTCAAGGCCGATCTATATTTCTATTATCCTCTATCTTCTCTACATCATGACTCTTTGTATCATGACCCACTTGCTCAATCTATTTCACCAGTTAGCTTTTCACATTCTCTTGATTCTCAAGTTGCTAGCTCAAATTGCAATCAGGTATGAGGTAGTCACATTATGTAGGTAGAGGAGAAGAAAGGTGAGGACACCATCAATTTCTCTACTCTATTTCAAAAATTTCCACATCAAAACAATGTGTTTCCATTTTTGAATAACTCTCAATCCTCTAATCTCGGTGGAAAATCCAGAAGAATCAATTCTTTCAAACAAACCCTATCCTTGGGTAGTAATCATTCCAATGCTTCCATATGTCATGATGAATGCCCAAACACATCAAATGATCTCTTGGTTTCTCATGAAGATTCTAATTTAGATCTAGAATATGCTTTGGTCAAAGAATATGTTCATATAAAAACATGCTCTTAACATCACTTTCCCTTTTTCCCTACCAGTTTCAACACATCTACATGTGACAGAGATACTCTATGTTCTCTTACTTCTTCATCTGATAAGCTATCTCCTCGATTTACACAAGGAAGTGAGGTTGTCCATTGTTGGGTTGTGTTATATTCTTTCCACATAGTTAATAGGGGGTTTGTGGGGTACCCGTAACCCCACTTTTGGTTTTGGACCCTATGTTAGGTTGGGCGGACCCACCTATGGTTTTGTGCATGATTTTTGCACATGTTTTTTGGACGCGATGGTTTTCGGTCCATGGTTTGGACGCGATGGTTTCGGTCCATGGTATTGGATGCTTCAGCATGTATAAATATGTATTGTAACATTGAAAGGAACATAATGAAAAAATCAAGCTGGTAGTCCCGGTTTTGGGATCCAGTGGGAAATCTATGTGTATACGTGTTGTATGTGTTATGCTCTCACATTTTTATTTTTCCTGTGGTTTAGAATTCATATGCAGGTAATTTTTGTATGGGGTTAAAACCTACATCCATGATGAAGTTGAAAATAGTCAAATCATAGAGAACTCTTCCCACATGTCATCATATCTTCTTTTGCGTGAAGACAAATCTTCAAATCAGATTACTCATGAGATCTCACCAATGAATTTATCTTTGAATGTGATATCAGAAAATCTCTCCAATTGAGTAATGTGATATCAGGTGAAACTTGTAACAAAGATGGTTGCCATCTAGGGAGAATTTTTGAAATTAGCGACAACAACCACCCTTAAGCCATTCATGATTTGGCTTAGGCTTCAAAATGTGATTCTACAATTCTGGAATGTTCCAGGAGTTGCCAGGAAATCGAGGCACTTCAAATTCCATTTATGGTTATGTCAGGATCTCATGACTCTGGTAAGCCCCCTGAACTAAATCATATTTGGTTTCTCTCACACAATTTGTCTACCTACATGGTTTCATTCTATGTGAATGCCTATGTAAAAAATGTTTGTTATTCCGAGTGTGCTCTCTCAAATTTTGAAAATTTCACTTATTATCGAACTCAAGAATCTGTTACAGTTCATTTGTCTTCATGGAAATCTCTCATATCATACTCAGGCTGGGAATTTCCATATCTCACAAAGTCATGGAATTGTGAAGTTGAACGTCTCAAGAAATATCTTTGCCTGCAAGAATCATACTTATGAAATTTCTCCATTAATGGTCAGCTCCTCAGGCTTCGTGCAAATCGAGTGTATTGTAAATTTGTCCTCTCATCACACCATAAATATCTTTGTGTGATAATGAATGCACAATTTGTCACATGAATCAAGTTCTTCTCCATTCACCATGCCCCAAATGGTTTCATGTCTTCATGGCACCAATATCATTTTTAAACTCTTTTCATGACTATGATACTTGTACAATTGGTCAATATTTGTAGGAAGGTGGTTTGTCATATCTAGATCACAAGGAACTTGGTTTGATTATTCAGAGCATTCGCAAGATTGTTCAAATTCATTTTTCTTTGTTCATTGCAAATTGGGAAGTTGATGTTTCAACCAGCTTGTCTGACCAATCCTCTGTCCTCGGTGATTTTCATTTGGCTTAACATTTTTCCATCAACACATCCAATGACAATTATTTCACAGCCTTTGGTATTCAGTGTTCAACATCTCTCTATTCATATTTATGTTAAGCAGGTGAGTTACTTCAGCCTTCGCTGATAGTTATGGTATGTCATCACTCTTTTGGCATAGCTATCTAGGAATATCAAATATTTGTTTCCTTACAGGATTCCCATCGTGATCCTGCTTCTCGAAACAAAATTCATATTTTCAAAGATCATGAGGCTTTCAAGAGGGCCATCATGAATTTTATCATCCAATTACTGAATGGTTGGAACAATGTTACTTGGCAAGCTCTACTGCAGGTAGCAAGTTTCAATCCTTCCTCATGCTTGCTACGAATCTCGGTGTAGATGAGGACACATCCAAAAGAGGCTTCTGAGGTTTTTTGAAAAATGGTATTCATAAAAAAGGTAAGCATGTGAATTGGATAAGAGAAATGGGTATGAAATACCATTCCACCGATAGGAAAAACCTTCCCTTTCTTGTGCAAGTTTTTCAAGTTTTTGTATTTTTCGTTGAAAATCACTTTATATGTGTTTTAACTGTTCCTATCTTTATGGATGTAGGTTGGGAACAATCATGGTGGCTTGAATGGAAATTTCATTTTACGTAATCCCAACCTTATAGCTATTAGGTTAGGAGTAGGATTAGCTACATCTTAGTTTTCTTTCCTTGCACTCACTCCCTGTAGTTTGTCCTCGTTTTCTTATTCTAGTTTTGCATCATGTTTTCTTCAGTCATTTTGTTTTCTTTCCTTTTGATTTTGACTTCTTCATTCTTTGTCTTCTTTATTTTTCTTTGATTTCTTCCTTATCAATTTTTCTTTTTGTTTCCATTAAGCAAATAAGTGATGTGCCTAGACCTATTTTGGCTTCCATGTATGTGGTTGAAGTTCAAAGAGCCTTGTGACACTTCAACTTTTGGAAAATCATGTGTCCTACTTCATTATAATTGGTTGTATCTTTTGGCTAATGAATTTTTGACAGAAAATACGATCCACCCGTAAGGAGAGCTTTGGTGCAACCATGAACTTGTTTCCATTCTGGGAACCTCATGCTTATACTCAATTTTCTATTTTGGTGTTGTCAGGCTTATCCAACTAGTATAAATGGAGAAGGAGAAAAATCTAAATGAGAAGACCTAAATCAAAGGTATTTACATGCTTCTCTGAAGGAACAACCTCTCCTACTCTCAATAAGTTGGAATCCCCCTTCCTCCCCAAAAATAAATAAGTTTCAATGCACAATTCTTTAAAAAAAAAAAAATAAAGGCCAAAGAAGAGAAAGGCTTCCTACGCAGAGTGGTGAAGAAGGAAACTCCATTAGGGTACTATCCAATCTTATTGGTAGTAGAGAAATGCTTATGTTCTTACATGACTTCGTTGGGCTACTGTCTAGGCCTGCTAGTAGTAGATCAACACAAGAGATAAAAAACTATACTCTAAAAATCTTAAGCTCGCATGCTAAACTACCCGTCCCTATTCGAAACATTATGATTTGGCCATGTCCTCCAATGGGTTAAGTGGGTAAGCCAAAATAATTTGCATGATGAATCAATACTCCTTGAAGGACCAATGACCTACACTAAGATGAACCAAGATAAAGAAACTAGTATTCAATCAATGTGTCGCCAAGTGTTGTAGTGGCTGCAACATCCTCCAAAATTTTGGCCTACAATTAAATTTTAGAGCCTACTATGGATCTTGTGATTAATCCTTCCTTAGTCACTTATTGGTAAGCCGATTATCTCAAGCTCCCCTCTTTGATCTTAAGGTTGTTCACACTTTTACCCTTATATAGTATGTGTCATTTTGGGTATGGGAATTATCACTTGTCATGCAAAGGGAAGTTTGTTTTGCTTCAAGGGGAAATATTTGTGAGAATTGGTTTTCCTCAACACATAGACATGTTTCACACTCATTTCATGTACTCTTGCACAAGTGCCACCTTTATCCTCTTAAATTCTATCATCGGAGCCACACTTGTCATAAGTTGTTGTAAAGGTTGTAGCACTAAGAGAAGTATGTTTTAAATATTCCGGATGTTCTATGTTGTATCACTAAGTGTTCAATTTTTTCATTATAGTTAATTTCTATCACTATTCACATAAATTCCATCGATTCCACACTTAACCAAATTTTGGAATTTCCCTAGCAACCTAGCATCATCGAACTTTCTTGAACTTCCCACTTCGCCTCTGCAACCCTCAATATTTTTCCCTTGCTTGCTGGAACTGTGTAATGCACAGAAAGCCCAGCCTCCCTTGGAATCCAAAACTTTGCAGTGGTTTCCTCCAGTGTTTTCCCTCAACCAGAATCCAATGTCTACAAAAACTGTGCATTTTTTTCCCTCGAGCATCTCAGTTGCCCAATCTTCCTTGCATCTTGAAAATGTGCATATGTGTGCTCCCAGGGCCTCATCCCACAACAGTCACTGCCCGCTTGAATTATGCAATTTTGTCTCTTAGTGGCTACGAAGATAGATGACATGCTAGATAACTCTCAAGGATCTCAAGAGAAAAGAAAAGAAGACCAAGGAACCCAGGGTATGATAGAATATCAGTACCGCATGAAGACTCCATCTGATGCATAAGCCTTTGGAGGGTAGGTATGGAAAATAAAGCACATATTTTGAAATGCACCTCTTAGTGTAGCATGAAGGACTTCTTATCATTGTCATATAATTTTTGTCTTTAATGACATGCATGATTGCAAGCAGTGAAAGCCATTCCATGTGTTTCCTCTAAGTTTCTTGCTCCCTTTCACTTGTTGGATCAATTTTCAGAATTTGTCATGTTTGGTTATTATGTCATGTTTACGAGCCTTTCTGGTGACCTTAAATGTTGGTCGTTATGTATACATGTTATCCTAGCCATGTAAACACCTATCACCATCATACAAAAAGTTTTAAGCATTATCACATAAGTGTTGTGACGGCTATCTTAAAGTCTATCTTAAGTCTCACACTTGTCGCTTTTAGTTCTAGATAGTCTCATAGAGGGTAATGCTTTGTCACGTCATCAAGGCATGCTAATTGTGTGATCACAATGTCAAGTTCCTCACAATTTTACCTACTTCCCACAGTTATTCATTTTCCTAAAAATCCTTCCAATTGAACAACTCTCTTTCACTAGAACCCTACTAAGTTGTAGACCATGCAGTTTCAGACCTTAGTGATTCTTCTATACTACCTGGAACTATGCAATGTGCAGTCACTTTTCCTCTGGGCAATTTCACTGTGCAATTCTAAAGCTCAGGAGATTTCCTTCCTCTCTAGAATTGTGCAGTAGCTTCCTTAAGCCTGACCTGAACTGGAGCATCTTGCAAGATCAGTCATCAAGCCTCCTCCATGCCTACTATAACCCCACAATGCATTGAGAAACTGGCATTTCTTGCCTCCAAAAACTGCGCATAAATGTCCCTTAGTGTCCTCCTTCAACTGAGACTCGCTGATCTCCAAAACTGCACAGACATGTCCTCCGAGGCCCCTCTGCTCCCCAACTCTTCCTTGCCTCTAAAAAATGTGAAAGCCTGGCTCCCAAGGTCCCATCTTGTAGTAGCCACTAATGGTATGAACTATGCAATCCTATCTCCCAACGACCTATGTGTAGTTTCCCCCGATAGTGAAGACTATTCTAAGGAGTTCCTCAACCAAGCTTGAGCTGCGCACTACACAATCTCAGTGACTAGTCTCCTTCCTTGTCACTTGGAACTACATAATGGGTAGTTACTGGGCCCTCTTTCCTAGCTTGTCACATGTCCCAAGCTTAGTCCATGGATAACATTGCATCATCTTAGACTAAGGATTTTTTGGATTTGATGACGTCCTGTCATGATTGAATTGCAAACACATGTACACTTTTAGATCATGGCAAGATGATGAATAAGGAGGAGGAGCGAACACGCTAGAAGACTCACTTATAGGTAGAGAGACAAAGAATCTTATCAAGTACAATCAAAGGGAGAACACGCATGCAACCATCTCCCAAGACCAAAGATCATTGAATACCCCTCAATATCAACTTATGCGGAGGAGAAGAGAAACCACATGCAGGAACGCATCCATCACTCAACGATAATAATGGCTTGACATTGCCACCTTGACAAGTTATTCCATCTCAGCAATGTCATGTCAAGTCATGTCATGACTTGTCGAAGGCCACATCACTATTATGGGCCATGTCTATTGTAAATTGAATGTAATTTAAAGTGGAAGTCCAATGGAAACACATGAATATGAAGAGTGTTGTTAGTTGAAAAGTCATAGGAAGTTGAAAATTCATGAGGGTAGTCAAAGAGTCACAAGGGTCAAGCATCACCCTTGGTTATATATGCCCCCTCATTATATGAGCAAATTAATTTTCACCTTGGCTCCTCCCATGAAGCATAGAGAGTTTTTAGTTAGTTCTTTGAGGAGCGAGGAGTGGCTCCAATGTCCTACTACCTGGGCTAGTGATGTATGATGTACATATCTATCTTGGAACTTTTAGTTAATACATAGGCTTGTTCAAACCAACACATTTTCATGCATGCGTTGTGCACTTTTGTAAGACTATTCTTTAGAAATTTGTAATTCATGTTTGTTCCTCATGCACTAGGATAGTTGAACTATTTCTGTTGTTTTAGTACTTACCTTTTTGGGATTGTGTTTTATTGGTTATCAATACTGTCTCATTCTTGTGGACTACTCCGTAGGATACTAGATAGACCTTCCTTGCTTACTGGTTATAATGATCGTCACATCCATTGTGAACTACTCTGTTGGATGGTGGATGATTCTTCCCTCGTACTTTAGTTTTAAAGATTGCAACATCCACTATGGACTATTCTTTTAGATGTGAGATAAACCTTTCTGGTTCACATGTGTCTCTTCCTAGGTCACTACAACAAAACCAGCGATTTGCGCCAGATTTAGCGCCAGATTTTAGTGCAATTTTTTTGTAATTGTGATGAGCAACCTGGCGCTAAATCTGGCTCTATTCTACAATTTTTAAAGCGTCCTTTTTTGCGTCTGATTTTGCATCCTTTTTCACTCTAGATTTTGCATCATTTTTTGCACCAAACTATGC
>APFE031620448.1:8343-24334 GCA_000404065.3 Pinus taeda
CCTCTAACCCCCCGGTCACTACGTAGGTTAGTCGTGGAAAGAATATAACACAACCCAACAATATGCAAGTGCAGTTGGTAGCCTGATGTATGCAGTGGTTTGTACTAGACCAAACATTGCATATGCAGTGGGAGTATTGAGTAGGCTTATGTCAAAACTAGGGAAGGAGCATTGGATAATAGTGAAGCAGGTTTTTAGGTATTTGCGTGGCACTAGTGATTATGGTTTGTGCTACCAAGGAAGACCAGGATTGGATAGAGTTTTGGATATTCGTGGCTTTGTTGATGCAGACTGGGCTAGAGATATGGATTAGAGAATATCTACAAGTGGGTATGTTTTTAACCTATTTGGAGGTGCAATCAGTTGGATGAGTAAGAAGCAATATGTAGTGGCACTATCAACTATAGAGGAAAAATATATGGTAGCCACTCATGCAAGGAAGGAAGCAATTTGGTTGCAGAGGTTTTGTTCAAGTATGGGGTTAGTACAGAAAGCTATAAGGATAGACTTTGACAACCAAAGTGCAATTTTCTTGGCAAAGAACCATGCTTACCATTCAAAGAAAAAGCACATTGATGTTTATTATCACTTTGTGAGGGATATGATAGCAGACAAAAAGGTGTTGCTAGTAAAGGTGGACACTTTGAAGAATACTGTAGATGCATTGAAAAAATATGTGAGCTCCGAGAAGTTCTCTTGGTGTAGAGAAACAATGGGTGTTGCAGGGCTGGATAAATGACTAAGCTCTCTGGTGGAAAGAAAACAACAAGTGGGAGAATGTTTGGTTGCATTATATTCTTTCCACGACTAGCTCCCCTAGTTATACCGGGGGGTTAGAGGGGGGGTGGAGCCCCCCATTCGTTGCGCTGATGCGCAGTGGGGGGTCATAGGGGGTTTGAGGGGGGTGGTTAGCCCCCCTCTACGGGGTCCTAGGTAGCGCCCCAGGGAATTTTTTTTTTGGACCCTATATTAGGTGGGCGAACCTACCTATGGTTTTGTGCATGGTTTTCGCACATGGTTTTGGGCGTGATGGTTTTTGGTCCATGGTATTGGATGCTTCGGCATGTATATATATATATGTATTGTAACATTGAAAGGAACATAATGAAAAATCAATCTGGTAATTCTGGTTTTGGGATCCAGGGGAAAATCTCTGTGTATATTTGTTTTATGTGTTGTGCTCTTGCTATTGTTTATTTTCTGTTTTAGAATTCATATGCAGGTAATTTTTGTACGAGGTTAATAACTACACTAAAATTCACTAGGCATAAAGATAAAAGACCAAGATAGGAGAAAGAAATCAACTTTGGTTTTTGGGAGTTTATCATATGGAAGGTTAGTATGGTAGGTAATAATTAAGTATTGAATCCTTTGGGGTTTAAAGCAGTCTAACTAAGGCCATAAAAACATAAATTGAAGGTATAAGGCATGGAACTAGAGTCAGGAGGGAATGAATATATTATAATAGTTAGATCATGGTAGGTGAGCAAAAAACAAGATATGGATCCTATTAAGGTAAAGGAGACATGTTGAGGGTTGTAACTTGATAATAAGAGAAGGGTAACAAGGGTCAAGGAAGAAGACAAGATAGAGACCATCCAAATATTTCAGAAAGATCATAAGTAAGGTGTGGTAAAGGGTTGATAAATAAGAGAAGAAAGTGAAACTAGTCACATAGATGTGATTATTGGGAAAGAATGCAATAGGGAGACAATTTATCTGGGAATTAGTGGAGATCTAAACGGGGTGGATTGCTAGATCAATGGAGGTCTAAAGAGAGAATGAGATAGAAGTTCAAAGGAGAGACAAAAAGGATAAAATAACCATGGATATCATATGAGGAGCTAAAAATCCCCCATGGTGTCATTTTACATGGAAAATCAACACTTAACACATTTTTCAAGGCACAAGGATGTAAAGGAACCCAAAAACTACACAAGATCACCCTATAAAAGAGCACAAGATAGTGAAAAGTAAATTGATTTTCACTTTCCTTATAAATTATTAAGAGAGAAAAATGATCATGGAGAGAGAAAATAATGACATAATTATGCATCATGAGAGATAACAGGGAGAGGGAACTGACATCATCAAGATAGTGTAAGTCCCATCACCAAAAACCATGTCAATTTGCAATGATATTACATATATGTTAGATGCCCTCAAATTTTCATACAAAAAACTAGGGCATATTTTTTTTCACCAATTCATCCATCAGTTGAAACAAAACTTATGCTAACTGAATGATTTCTTGTGAAAAACCTCAAAATTGGAAATGAAATTGATCAAGTAAGCGAGCGGGAATGTGATGTTTTTTGGTTTCAGTTCCACCTTCACATGCAACAACTTGCAAGTTGCAATTATTTCAAGGTGCTTTACATATGCAATCTAATGACAACCACTAGCAATTTAGTTAACTTGATTGTGGACTAAACTCATTTAAAATGGTGGTACTAAAACTACAAGCAACATTTAGATAAGGGAAACCAATGATACATTATGTAAAGGAATAACTCAATTGTGTTGTAGAAGATATAGGATGGATGAGAAAGTTTGAAACATATAGAGGAAAGCAGAAAAGGAGAAACCATAGTGGTGGCATGTAGATATTATTTAGTGTTTGTTATCACACCACTTTCATTAGCTTGTGATATTTACATGGGTTATCTCCAAGAAATCACAAATCAACATTAACCACCATATGGAATGTAAAATCTATGGATAAAAGGATAATATAATTATGAAAGGTCAAATCAAACCTTAGTTTGACCAAATTAGAGAATTATGAAACCACTCAGTTCATGTGGTGTTTACTTATGCCGAAAACGCTTTAATACTTGCATAGTTCCTATGACACTAAAAATAAAAATGAAACCTATTGAATACCTTGGTCACTTTGGGAATTGGGTTGGTTAATTAAAATTCATACTATAATTTATTCACCCAACAAAATTGTGCATGGACATGCCTAGAATAAATACAAGTACATGGGATAATATTTGACATGAGTTTCATTTCCTCCCATTTCCTCCTTCAAGAAAATTTGTAAATGGAAGCCTCACTCTCCATTTTCACAAGTTCAATACCTGCAAGGTTATGGTGATATGGTTTTTCCAGTGTGCGAATCTCACTTGCTTCCACCATTATTACTGACCTTCATGAGTGCATTGTGAAAATCCACACGCTCCACCCCACCACCTCACCCCACAATTGATCATCTCATAATTGGGAATATTTCCAATACACCCAATATATAGAGATAATGTTCCAAAGAGGATGAAACCCTTTCAAAACATATATTGTAAGCCATATCCATGACTTCCTTAGGGTGAAGCCCTCCATTTTGTATTCAACTTACCCATTTGATGTTAATATAAAGTAAATAATCCCTTCCCCCACGGAAGATTTTCAAATTGTGCGTTGTTGTTCATTTGATTTTGCACTATTAATATTTCTTGGAAATGTAGTATTGATCTCTTTGTTATCATTGTGTGTAGTTTCTCTGTGAGGAAAATTCTTCACTTAAATCCTTCTTTTCTTATTCCACATCAAATCCAATTTTCTAAGAAGCTTCCATAAGGTTTGCTTCTCTTTTGTCAACTAATTTTCAATTCCATTAATGTTTGGGGTAGTTGATTTTTCTATGATATATGACACACTCTCATTTTATTTTTTTGTCAATAGTTATAGCCTACTATTAAGCGTATTCAACACCCTATGCACGAAATTACACATAATAGAATGGTTCCCATACTAAGGAAGATAACTTCAATCTCATACTTTCTTTGATTTAAAATGATTTATTAGTTGTTTTTCACAAATTTATAATCATTGGTAGGAACGAAATTACACATAATATAATGGTTCCCATACTAAGGAAGATAACTTGAATCTCATCCTTTGTTTAATTTAAAATGATTTATTAGTTGTTTTTCACAAATTTATAATCATTGGTAGGAACGAAATTACACATAATAAAATGGTTCCCATACTAAGGAAGATAACTTGAATCTCATCCTTTGTTTGATTTAAAATGATTTATTAGTTGTTTTCACAAATTTATAATCATTGGTAGGAAAATTTAAATTATTTATTTACCCTAGCACAACAATAAGGCTTGTCAATTTTGAAAACTTTCATTTCTTTCATTCATAGAAAACTATGTAGTTTTCAAATCTATTTTTGCACAACCATGACCTCTATGTCATACAAACTCAATTCAAGGTCTATACTTTGTACAATACAAAAAGGTGAACAAACTCCCTGTGTATCTTCTTTTAAGTCCATGTAGGTGCCTTACAGTTTTTCTTCCTAGGGATATTTTACTTGCTAGGAGGGTGAAAGTTTGTAGGATAATTATTTCCAAAATTATTTACCACTTTATCTATTGCTTATTTGTTTAAATTACATCAAACTTAAAAAGATTGATTAGAATTGATAAAATACAAACATTTTTTTCAAAGAATTTGTAATTTCACTTATTTCTTTTCAAGTAATCTTCCAATTTTGACAACTTTGCATCATCATGTGTACATAATAGTTACCACATAAGTAAGTTAGTTGAAATTCACCTATTGATCTACATTGTAATCCAATGTTTTCTCAAAGAAATAACTAGCTTATAACCCCCACATTGACATCGATTCACAAGAGGGTGTAGTGAACATAGGGAAATTTAGTTCCATTGGAGTAAACTCATAGTTATTTAATAGTAGGACCTTGGAGTAAGGCATATAAATAATATTCCAAGGTTATGAAAATTGGAGACAAGAAGTTTACTAGAGTAAGGAGAGGTGTCCTCGAGCAGTAAGAGTGTGGTTAGGGACACATCATGAGAAAAAAATGGAAAGAATAGGCTAAGGTAAGTTAATGTGGAGATTTAAACTCCATGATATATGATTTTAATTTCCCCAAAACATGCATCTACACTCATAGATCAATGAATAGTGAGGGGGTGACTTAGTATCCCATTTCTAGGTTTCCATCCAAGTGACAAATTCAAGGATTAAGAGTGGTTCTTAAGATGGATAATGATAAACCCTCTTAGATTTCACCATAATGGGTATTTATTGCTACAAATATCTCATTCACACCTTCAATTTTCTTATGCCACTAATGGATTTCATCATTCCAAATGGAGGCACATTTGGAAGGTCCTATCTTCAGCCTTGATAGTGCCATAGAAGAACATGCTTTTTAGTTTTCTTTTGCATCTTTTAGGATCTTTGGCATTGAAACAACCTATATCACCATTGGAAACACACTTGGAAACCACATTATTCACCACTTGAGCACTCACATATTCCTAAATTCATTCCACTAGAAACAATATTTGGAGACATATTCAACTAGCACACTTCTTCAAAACATTCTAGTTCTAGCAATTAGAACCATAGATTGTTTGAAAAGCAAGACTCCCATACAAAAAAGGGATGCATAATCTACTAAAAAGAACAACAACACACATCTAATATCACAGTATTACTTCTCTAGTTGGAGGTATCCCATATCATTCTATATAATCATTAAATCACATTGCAAGTATCTATGGCATGCCTAACCTTTTAGATGATGTCAACCATCAAAAGCCCCCACATAGGCTCCCTTTTCTATTTAAACAGCTTGGATGTATCCCCCCCCCCGCATCATGGCCACCCTACCCTTTCTAAATTTAACCATATGAATACCAATTTGGTTGCTCCGCTTCCCAATTCAATCTAGTCCTACACATCCTCCTTCACTAGATGCTATCTTGTTCTTATCCCCTTCTTCGCAAATTGGTCAAAGTTTGGAATCTATCCACAATTAGATTAGTACCCAACCACCAACCAATTTAGAGAAAAAAAAAAGGATAGGAACAAAAAAAAGGAAGAAATGAAACTAATGCTAGGGAAATGAAAATTCCAATCAAGGCCCAATGCAACCCATGTAAAAGTACAAAATCCAAATTGGACTAAACACTCTTTCTTTGGAGTATTTTTTCATTAGATGCACCATTACTTGAATCTTCCTAAGTTTTGAAAAATTATTTCTAATACCTTATTTCACTCTCTCCATTAGCATTCCCTTACCCATGTTGGAGGAAATACTTCTACAGATCCAAATTAACCATGACATAGGTAAGGTCATACCACCAACAGTCCATGTATCCTTTTACGGGGATGTCCCTCTAACCTACTTGTGTCCCAGTCTTGATGAATATTTAGATTAATATATTTATTTATTAGCTAGAGTAAACCATAGATAATCAAAATGGTGTAGGATTCCTTCTCCTAGCATAATATCCTCACCTCAAAGGGTGAGAGTTCACTAGCTTTTGCCTCTTTGGTTGTTGTTCGGGTAGGTGACATCTACCCTTATTTGAAGACCACTATCACTTTGAATCCCTAGGTTATACATGAATAAGGTTACCAATCCTCTCAATCAATCTCATTTACTCATACGTTGGAACCACTAGGAAAATGGGGCACCCCTTCTTTAATTTCTAACTAATTAGACCCCTTTCATGCCTAAATGATCCAAGTGGTTGCTTCCACCATTTCTGCATTATTTTCTCCTACCAATCACTTGCCTTTGGACTCTTAACCACCTTTGGCTTACCTAGGCCTTATAATTTCCATGGCCTTTGAATATGGGATCCCTTGAGCCACTCTCTTCCCCACATGTCTATACTTTTCTTAGTTTCCCCATCACCACTTGGAATGTTGGCGTTTTAGGTTACATAGACCTCCATGATCATTACGGGAGTTGTTCCCTTTTTAATTTTCCTGCCTTACATTAACTCAACCTCCCTATTAATGAAAAAGTGCCACCATTTTTAGGCTTCCTCATATAAGTTATCTTGGCCTCCCTATTCATGGCAAAAATGTTACCTATTCTAGGTTTCTTTTTTGAAGTTAACTTGAGGTCCTTTCTCATGGTAGGATTTCAACTCTTTTTAGGCTTCCTTTCTTAGATTACCTTGTCCTCCCTACTCGTGAAAATTTGTTTATTCTTTTATGCTTCACACTTTAGGATACCTTGGCTTCCTTTCCCATGTTGGGAGTGCCATATTTTAGGTTTCATTATTTAGATTACCTTGGATTTGTTTATCATGACAATATTGCCACATTTTTTAGGTTTATTAGGTTACCATCGCCTCCTTGATTATAAAGAGATTTTCTTCTTTTTTTATTTCTTTATTATTTAGGTTATATTGTTGTCCATGCTATTAATGGGAGTGCCTCTTTTTTAAAGTTTTCTTGTTTAGCTTATCTTGGCCTCCATACTCACAACAAGAGTGTCACTTTTTTTAGGTTTCTTTGTTTATGTTACCTCAATCTCCCTATTCATGACAAGAATGTTACCTTTTTTAGATTTCCTTATTTAGGTTACCTTGGACTCCCTATTAATGATAATATCGCCACCTATTTTAGGTTCCATTACATATGTTATCTTGGCCTTTCTACTCACAATGGGAGTGTTACCTATTTGAGGTTGTATTGTCATATCTTCTCATAGTGGGAGTGCTACCTTTTATAGATTATGTTGGCCTCCACTATCATGACAATATTTCTTTAATTTTTAGGTTACCTTGACCTGTCTACTCATGATGGAAGTTCTACCTTTTCTAGGCTTCCTTCTTTAAATTTTGTTAGGTCCTTGCTCCCGACGAGAGTGCCTCCTTTTCCAGTATTCCTTATTAATATTACCATGAACTCATTGATTTTGGCAAGAATGCATTGTTTAGTTTACCTTGGCCTCTGCACATAAAGTAGGAGTTTCCTTTATTATGTTATAAGTATTCCCTATGTACTATGAAATTACCCCCTCACTAATAAGAGTGGAATTTCCCCCTCCTATTCCCCATTGGTGAAGAATTCCTGTAGGAAATTACCACTCAAATCTATTAATAGGATAGTATCTCACTACTCCTTTAATTGGTTTGATATTTCAACCCTCATTATCTATACCCCTACCTCTTCAATCATAATCTTTTATGACCATGAACATATCTTATAGGTCATTATCTCTTTATACAATCCTTGGTACCATCTCTATCTTGGTCCTCATGTAAAATTTATTTTTAGGACTAGTTGGTCCTCTAACATGCCCTTGTAATGTATTTCGTTCAATGCATATCTTTAATTCCTCCCTACCGACACACTCTTTTACATTAGTGGAAAATTACTTGGACCAGCAATCCATATAAATTACCAATGATTTTTTCTATAATGGTGTCAAACAATTTAAGATTACACACACTTAATTCAATTTTCCTTAACCTTAATACTAACTAGTGAACTTTATTATTATTTTTGTGTTTATTTATAAGATCTTATTCATCAGACAAATATCAAGAGAAAATTAATAAATACAGTGGACACAAAAATTAAGCTTCAAGCCAGGGCAAAACCCCTCCCATGGGAAAACCCATAAACTCTTCTCTTCTTATAAAATTGGTTCAAATGAGACCATAAGACCCAAACTGTAGACCAAGTCTTCCTCCAAGTATCAATTCAACACTTCCAGTATCACAAAATCTTGCATCTACCAGCTTCCACTTGCAACTTCCACCACAACTTTGATCCCGTAACTTAAACCTACAACTTCGTCTAGAAACTTTGACCTGCAATTTCAACCTTGTAGCTACTGCAAAAACCCTAATCCAACTTCTTCTTAAGTCATTTTTTAGTAAGAAATATCCTCCCAAGGTTAATGAGGTTAAGATAGAGTATTCTCTCCTCCAACAATTAGATTATGCACTTTTCTCTCTTGCAATTCAGACCTGCAGTTTTGGCCCTCTTTTTAGTTGCAAAATATTTCACACGTGTGAGAGAGATAGGGCTCAAAAACAAGTTTTATTTGCCTACTTGTTCCTTCTAGAACTTTGCTCCACCTTCCTTGAATCTTCTAGCCTTAGATTGAACCTTTTCTTGGAAGATCAAAATTGATGATGAGTGAGTGCCAAATGAGGTTGAATTGCTCCTTTATATAACCTTTCCAAGGGGTGTCATTCCCTCCTTTAAGATGACTTGAAGCATTCAGGGCTGACTTATACTTTGGAGGTTTTCATGACTTTCTAGACTCAAAATATTTTCTTTTACAAGATATATTTCTCCTGAAAGGGTCTTATAAACATGATATTGACTCCTTTGACTCATGACAATAAATCCTATGACCTAAAAAACCCTAGAAGCATGAAGAAAATGATTTTACCTAGAAGACCATCAATAAAGAGCATGAAACCCACTCTTTACAATGATAACTTTTCCTTTTTCTTCTTGTTTTTGTCACATAAGATGCATATTGAAATGACTACAACAACAATTATGAATATCGAAACTAGTTACATTTCCAACACTTCCTTTGAACTATGGAGGTATTCATAATTGTACAACGAGTACAAATCTTTCTCAAATTGAAGAGTTCTCATAAGAAGAGTCAGATTGATTAGGAAAAATCTAAGAAGCATCATTGTAACCATCACTATTACTAAGGCCTACCTTGACAAACTCAACTTCATTTGGGAGCATTATTCTATGAGGCTTTACTTGTGATACTGCACTACCTCTACAAGGCACATAACCCATTTAGATGTTCACAAAGTATTTCCTTTTAAGAATATTCTTATCTTGGATTTCCATTCCTGAATCCTCAAATAATATCAATCCTCTTAGACCACTCTTAACTTGGACACCTATCATATCCTCAAAGAGTGTCGATCCATTTCCTTTCTTGGATGCTATATCCTCAAGGAAACCATAGATGCTTATCCAATCCTTCACCATTTTCTCTCCAAGGCCTTCACTTAGACTTATGACTATTAGTCTTGGTCAAGTGCCTAACACACGAAGATGAGAATGCACATGTGATGTCCAACATCACTCCCTCTCAACCAAAGAGGATATCTCTATTCCCTCTTGCCCGGGAAATAGATCCTTGCTCCTTTTTGAAGGAGACTCCTTTGCTTCCCCTTCAAAACTAGAGAGGATTCCAAACATCCTTTTTATTTTGGAAGTCAAAACCACAAGCCTTATAGCTTGTCTTTGTAAGAGTATCATCTGCTTGTTCTTCATAGCTACATGAATCCCTCTTTCCTTCACATCAAGCTTGATTTCTTTTGAGGTATCAAGGAGCCATATTCAGTTTTCAATCTTGTGACATGATCCAGGTCATCTCTCTTGCTCATCACTTTCATCTTGACATCATGGATGAAAGGCATTACATTGAGAATTTCCAAAATTCAAGTTGATCATAGCTTATGCATGAAAGCGATCTCCCTTATTGACCTTTAGGTTATCTTTTTGTTGGGCGCAACCCAACATGGCTTAGATTTTGGCAAAGACTTCACATTTTGTGGGGCGGAGTGTGCAATGGAGTAGCGGAGTACATTTTGAAGAATTAAATATATTGTGCGGTGTCATAAGGGCTTCGGGGTGGGTCAAAGCCCCTCCTTTTTGTAAAAGAATGTGATTTTGTAAGGGATCAATGGCTTTGGGGCCATAGTTTCTTGTTTTAGGGAGTCCATGGTATTTTGATGATGTAACCCTACAATGTAATAGTATATATAGGGTAAAAGAATAAGAAGAATGAGGATCATAATCAATCAGTTTGATCTAGATCAATGTTATGGACGAATTATTGTGATATGTAATTTGGTAACAAAGGAGAGGCTCTGCAAATGAGTACACAGAGGCCTTAAGAAAAGTCTGCAGCTGAGCGCATAGACAACCTGTAGCTTAGTCCGCAGGCCAAGAACTCTTTGGTTTTCAAAGATTAATTATATTAAGCAATAGTTCTTGTGGTAGCCCTACACTGGGGTGAACCACGTTACATTGGTGTTTTGATGTGTATATTTTATTATTATCTGTTGTAGAGTAGAAATTATTAAAGTTTCATTTTACTTCATCACAGTGATGGTTTATGGTTTTATATGGAATATTTAAGTGATTAATCTAATGAAACGAAGTGATTTATAAATGCTAAGAATAAGATAACATAATAATACCACATCTCCTAATCCATGAAGGCTATAGAAACCTGGTTCTTCACCCTTCCATAGTCACTTTGGGTGAGAGTATGATCTTCTTGTAGGTCGTTGCCAAAAGTGTTAGTGATCAAGGGTTTTGTTGGTTCGCAGTATAGATTGAACATGGGTCAGCCCAAATCTAACCAACAAATGGTTCCATTGTCGGGACCGAGATCTGTTTGAGGGATATGTGAGTGTGGTAGTTGTCTAAGAAAGAGATTCAAGATTGGATAGACCTGAAAGAGCAAAAATTTGTGGATTAAGAAAATAGAAACCCTCATCTAACATCTGAAGCTTGGTTATAGAAGTATATTTTTACAGATCAATATGAGATTCTCTTCGCTTATTTTCCTACTGAGCTATACGAGTGGATATCAAGGTTGACTGAAAGGAATAATTGTTTTAAGGGTGAAGAACCTATGGTGTGGACTACTGAACTGATACAATGACTCAAGAGCAATGGCAATAGGATCTCAAGGGATGTCAATTTCTGGATTGATATCATCTTAGGAGGATTCATTATGAGTTTGTTGTAGACTCGACCATGTCCTACAATGAAGTGGAACAACAATTATTCAAAGGACCACGAGGTAAGTATTTAAAATCTTTGAAACTTTGGATTAAGATGCTTCTGTGTGAAAAGGGAGTTTTACAGATGTAGTCAGATTGTTAGTTTACTTATGTTTGGAAGAAGAGAGAATAAGTATGAGCAATAGATTGGAGTAACATGAAGTGGAAAGAGATATAGAGTAGATACTAGAAAGAGATCTCGTGGACAAGACCCAAAGACCTTCATAGAGACTAACTATAGTCCTCTTTTGAGTGGATCTGAAAGTGAAAGAGAAGAAATCCGCCTTGATAACCCCCATGTAACTTCGCAATATTCATCCTCCTAACCTGAGAGTTTGCAGAAGCTAGAATCCAGTAATAGCCAAGGTGTTTTGAGCTTTCCCCCTCTCCCTACCCCTCCTACCCCCCATCCTCCTCCCCTTACTAATCCCCCTTCTCCTCCAAGAAGAAGTATGGCTGACGATATTAAGATACCCATTTTCAAAGGAACTAGATTGGAGGATCCAGAAAAATTTTGGTTTTTATGTGAAGCTGTATGGATTGTGAAGTAGATCAACGATGAGAATATAAAGAAAGTGCAAATCCTTATGATACTCTAAGATAGAGCATTGACATGGTATATGAAGTATTCAAATAATCAGAACATAATGTTTGAAGATATTAAAACAACATTGATATGAGAGTTTAAGAAGTTGAAGTCTGAATCATAATGCATCACCGAGTTAAAAGAGATCAAATAGAAACCTACTGAGTCTGTTTGGGAGTTTGATCAGAGATTTAAGGTGTTATTGTATCAAGTAAGCTTTGACATAGCTCCACAAGAACATCAATAATGGTTTATATCTTCACTGCTACCACATATCATATTGCCATTAATGCAAAAAAATATAGAAAGTCAATCCGAAGCTCTAAAAATTGCAATGAATTGGAAGTTTCGCCTATAGGAGATCCTAATGCAGGCATGCAACATATTCAAAATCAGCTAGCGAACCTAACCCTACAGGTACAAGACATCAAAAAAAGAAAAAAAGTTAGAGAAGAAGTATGGTGTACGAGGTGCAGATTAGAGGGCCATTTTAAAGAACAATGTCCTATATTCAGGGATTACATGGCTGGGGGGGAACCCAATCCCTTGAAAGCAAGATCTAGCTTGTGGTGTGAAATATATAAGACTAGAGGCCAACATCATTCAGAAGATTGTTACTTGTTGTAGAAATATGTATAGACTATGAGGAATCTATTTTAAAAATTCGGTAAATCAGTAGGACATGATGAGAATAATCATTGGGCTTACAAACTAATGATGGAGCGTGGTGCTAACACTTATAGAATGAAAAAACCATTCCAAAAATTGGTCTATTTTTCTTAAAACTAGTCTGTCGCTAATTAAGTCGGAGATCTATAAATTAAGGAAGGATCCATACTTTCTTTCTCGTAAACTTCTATTTCTACATCTGGATCTAGTGAACAATGTCTCTGGTTTTCTGTGGGGAGTCATTGAAGGTGGTTCGACAACAAAGGTGTGTCATCTTGAATAATTCTCAAAGAAGAAATATTCTACAAATTTTGATAGAATGATGAAGGTCGTCTCTCGTCCATTCAGTGATCGGGCTTCCTCTACTCTAGCAACCAGCAGGATCAGAGAATAACATGTTTCTACCCTCAATGCGTGGGTTTGCCAGAACTGGACTCGTTAACCTGCAGCACTATCAAAATCTTCTCCTTCCATATTTGTCCCTTCGGATCTCTCTGTCCCTGAAGATTCCTCCCTCTCTTCTCATGGTCGATTCCTCGGTGTTTCATCCACAATCTCAGACCATGGATCGGACCCGTCGCTTAATCCCTCCCTCCCTAGTTGTGATCTCTCATTATGGAGTAATATTCCCTCGCCATCGCTACATCTCATTATCTTGACTTCTCAACTCGGCTACACATCCCAGTCCTCCGCTCAGCTGAGCGAGAGAGTCTCATTTCCCTCATCTCCCTCTGCTGCTTTTTCATCCTCCCCCTTTCTTGTATCCTCCTTCATTTGTTCACACGTGTTGTATTTCCCTTCCATCGTCCAACCCTCTCCTGTTGATCCCTACTTCGTTAGCTCCTTCTCATCTTCTTCCCCTTGGTCAATGTCCAAACCCTCACCCCAATGGTCAATTGCCAAGTTGGCTTTGACCTCCTCCCGTTCGGTGTTGACTTGCTCCCAATCCGTTTCATCCTTTAGCTGTTCCATGTTAGATAGGATTTATTTTTATGGCAAGAATTTCATGGATATTAAATATAATATTTATGATATTAATATAACACAAAATAATAATAATATTAATAAGAAATTGAATAATTTTAATAAGTTTAATAATAATATTATTAGTTTGAATAATAATTAATAGTAGTAGTAGTAATAATATTAATAACAACATCTCCTCCTCTCTTCCTAGCTATAAGAATGTCATCAACCTCTCTAGTTCTAATTTTGATCCCTTTGTATTTAGTCTCCTTAGTAAAGGGCTTAATTTTTCCCTTGCCCTGGGAAGATTCCCATTGATGACATTATTTCTAACATTGAGTATGGTATTACAGATCTTTCGGATAATGTCAAGGAAGCGATCATACAAGATTGTGTTATTATTCTTAAGAAGGTTAAGCCTCCTAAAAGAAACCTTAGCAGAGTTGAGTTTCTCTCCCTAAGGGAGAACCCCGACATTGTCATCCTCAAAGTTGACAAAGGTGGGGCCATCGTCATTTTGGATAAATCTGACTATGTCAACAAAATGTTTGTCCATCTCTCTAATAGTGGTTGTTACATTAAGCTTAAAAAGAATCCCATAAATTATGTTTCTAAGGATGTAGCGCTAGCCATTAAATCGAATTCGTCTCTCAATCCTCTTTCCAGAAAGCTCATTGAGAGCAATCCCCTCACCCCTAAAATTTATTGTCTTCCTAAGATCCATAAATCTGGGGCCCTCTTGAGACCTATTGTTAACACAATAGGTGGGCCCAATTATCTTCTTGCTAAATTCTTAGCTCTTAAGCTTAAGCCTCTTGTGGGTCGCACTGATTCCTATATTAAGGAATCTGCGTCCTTTGTTAAAGAATGGAAGGATGTGATGCTGGAACTCGGGGATCTTCTTGTTAGTTTTGATGTTGTTTCCTTATATACCAAAATCCCCATTCAAGAGTCGATTGATGTTATAAGTTGGATCACTGACCAGGACAGTGCCAAATTGGTTGGCCTCTGCCTCACCTCAACCTTCTTCGGTTTCCAAGGTGAATTCTATGATCAAACCTGTAGTGTGGCGATGGGTTCCCCTCTTTCCCCTATTGTTGCTAACTTATTTATGGAAGATTTTGAGACCAGGGCCTTAGCCTCAACTCAATTTTTCCCTAAGAAATGGAAGATGTTTGTTGATGAGACTTGCATCATCTGGCCCCATGGTCGTGAGAAATTGGAATTGTTTCTAAACCACCTTAATTCCCAATCTGATTCCATCAAGTTCACAATGGAAGTTGATATGGATGGGCGCCTTCCTTTCCTTGAATTTCTCCTCTCTAGAATGGATGATGTTTCTGTTTTCACCAAGCTTTTCGCAAAAAAACTCACACAAAACAATATCTTCATGCTAGTTCTCATCATTTTCCTACTAAAAAAAATGTTGTTCTCAAGACCCTTACTACTCATGCCTTAAGAATCTCTAATGATAACCACCTAGAGAAAGAGAAATCTCATCTCCTTTAAGTTTTTAAAAATAATGGGTACAACAGAACTCAGATCCTTAAGGCCTTTCAAAGAGCCTGTAAAGGACAAAGAGTTAAAACTACTCGTGTTGATCCTATCTCCAAGGTTCATCTCTTGTTTATTTAAGGGACCACGGATATGATTTCCCATAACCTTAGGAAGAATAATGTTTCCTCTTCGTTCAAGCCTCTAAGGACCATTATAAATTCTCTTGGTTCAGTTAAGGACCCTATCGACCTGAAAGACATGAAAGGTGTTTACCTGGTTCCTTGTGTTATCACAAACTCAATCTCTGAAGGGGCTGCTAATCAGATAGACTCTGTGTAACTGTTTCAGACCAATCTTTAGACTAAGGATTAGCCTCCCTAGCCCGAGAGGGCTCTCTCTAAAAAAGTTATTGATTTTGTTTGTTGATAAGAGGACTAACTCTTGTGAAGTACATTTAATAAACATGTTGGCTGGACAGACAGTACAAAGACTTCCATTGGGCTTATGGAGTTGATCATATTCAATAAAATATAACACTGCTCATGCATAGAAGTCAGGGCAGCAATGTTTAAAAACTCAAAACATCATCTCGTAGAAACCTTAGCTTACAAATACACACAGGAAGTCAGAGCAACATAAGTGAATTCTGAGTGATTGTGTATTCATACAACTGTAAAAACATAAAACATAAA
>APFE031620448.1:24863-38220 GCA_000404065.3 Pinus taeda
AACTACTTGGAGCTTCCTCCTCCAGCATGAGGGGAGCTCGATGACTGTCACTAATGACCCTTATCTGTTTTTAACAAACTTATTTAATACAACAACTGTAAACAGAAGTTCTAAAGAGTTCTAATCTAATTATAACTCTAATTCTATCTCCTTCGTAGAAAGATTCCTCCTTGCAACTTTGACACCTGGTTTCCTTTGCATTTGGCTGAGATGGCATGGGATGAGCAATTAATGTTCCATGTTTGCTTTGGATGTTGAAGACTTTGATCCGCTCCACGTTGGCTGAGAATATCCCTAAACTTTCGGTTCTGGTCTTCCATTACCTGGCATTACCGAGTATGCAACAGTAGGTCCTTTAATTCTTTAATAACCGGATAATATATGGCATTACCACGTTCCTGATATGCTGGAGGCTCCTTTGATGTACAGGTGTGCCAACCAAAACTTTTCGTATGCAGCTCCCTTCAAACCCTAATCACCGAGAATAAAGTGGCTTTATAACCAAAAATTCAAAACTTAGCTTAAAACATTTTACCTTTTACTAAAGGTACACCTGGCATATGTTGAATGGCTATGGCAGCTTCCTTTGATCCCTTTCATGTCACCTAGGTGTTTTCTTTGCCAATTTCTGAATATTTCATCAAACTGTTTGCTTATGTTTTTAAAGCAACACCTACAGCAGTTTCGCAGCGCACTGCGAAACTGCGAAACTGTTTTAAACAATTTCAATTCTCTGTGTGATTTTAACTGCTCTGCCATCTGATTTCAAAATTCATTTTACCTTGGATATATATATAGCCGGGTTTACATGCCTTCAAAATAATGAACTCAAGCAAAATCTTACAAAACTTTAGAACAACACCTTACTCAGAATCAACAATTTCATTTAGCAGCTAATTTATTTAGCTGTGCTTTCAAATTTGCAACCTCCTTTTCCATGGCTTTGATTTCAGCTCTGGCACTCTTCATCTTGGCAATTTCACTTTCAGTTGCCTTCATCTGGTCCTTTGTAGATATACTACTTCCTCCTTGGGAAATGATGACCTTTCTATTTGAACCTTTTTTCTTGATTTCCTCTGCCTCCTCTGTCCTGGGCAGTTTCTCTGCTTCCCTTTCTTGCTTTCTTGTAAGAGGTTTTTTCTTTACTTCCTTTGCCTCCTCTGTTCTGGGCAGTTTTTCAGTTTCCTTTGCTTGGTTTCTTGTGAGGGGTCTCCTTGGTTTGAAAATAAACTCATCACCTGGTTCATCAAACCTCAGGTTTTTTGAAGCTTTAGATTTCTTAGTGCTTTCCGGTGTTGACTGTGTCAAGTCAATGTGCATTGGTTCAATGTCTGTCTGCTCAGCTTGATCAAACTCAATAGCTTCCAGCAAATCATTCAAGCTGGCCTTTGATACTGGACTTTCCTCAACAGCCACTGCTTTGCCTTTTTCTTTGATCATTTGACTCCTTGTCCTCACCCTTGGCACTTTTTCAGATTCTTTTGGCCCAGGTACAGTCTTCTTATGCTGGGCTTCTCCTTTTGCTGATGGCTGAGGCTGTTCTTTACTAGCCAGTGGCTTGACTGACTTTCTTAACTCTGATTTTACCTTCCTTCTATCCTTAGCCTCCTTCTGAAGCTCAGCAATCATAGGCTCTTTAACTGACTCTTCAACTGACTGCTCTTTTTCTCTAACGGGCCGTGGAGTTAGACCTGTTTTATTTTGAAAACCCGCCATGAAAATGAACGAGTCCCAATCCCTGCCTATTTTCTGAAGACCATTCAAAACTAACAACTTGACCAGACCATGGTGAAATAGAGATGTTTCACATTCATCCTTTCTTAACTGCACTTTGTCACACATTTTGCTCAGACTTCGAAATAAGTAGAAGGGAATGTCTATGGATGCTTTACCAGTAAAATGCAACATCAACTTGAAGTGGTAGGAATAGACTTTATTATATCTTCCCTCACAAGTTAGGTACTTCTGAATACAGGTGAGAAGCAGGGCATAATGCTCCTTAACATAGTTTCTAGGCACAGCCTTTGTTAGGTCCTCATTCACATACGCCTCTTTCAGGAATTCTTTGCATGGACTCATATCGAACTTGAAGTTCTTAAACCATTCTTGTCCCCCTCTCGGGATCTCAGTTACTGCAGTTATTTCCTCTGGTGACACTTTAACTTCTAACATAGCTATTTTAGAATTCAAACCGGTGAAGTTTAAAGCAAAATACTTTGTTACCTGAGCATGGCCACCCTGCAGTTTCTTGCAGAAATTCTAACAGCCGGCATCCTGGAAGGCTTTCTTCACACCCTCATCTCTTAATGTTAAATCCAACCCTTCAGGTTCTGTTCTCTGGCATTTTCCAGACCGATGTCCTCTCTTCTCCATCTCACCTTTGAAATCTTCGCACTGACAGTGAACAACAACTTCCACTGGAACAACAATTCGATCCTTTGCTTTCTTTTGGCTCAGCCTCACTTGAAACAGGCTCTCTTGAAAGCAACTTCACTTGCAAACTCACATATAATCATCACACGGGCTGGTCACTTATGTACATTTACAATCATCACAAAGATCTATGCATAGTAAAACTCATTGGATTGATAGTGATGCGCATGTCTGCAAATTTATTAGTGGAGTGATTGTTAATGAGCGTTTGGGAGGTATGAAGAACTGACATGAGAGGACGGGAATGGTGACTCATTAACGGACTTGACCCTTTTAGAAATATTCGCTGCAAAACGCACGAATCTGCGATTTCGCAGTGCGTTTAATTTTGAATTGTCATAATGCGCTGCGAAACGGCTTGATGGTGATGTTGCAAAATGGCTGAACAATGATTATGCAGTGAAACAGACCAATAAGAGACTGCGCTGCGAGATTGGGGAAAGGATCGGTGACATGGATTAGACAAGACATGTCTTATGGAAGCATGATGGTGGAGGATGACCGATAGGATTAGAATACGCTTTACATCAAACATCTTTAAAGCTTCAACCCTAAGTAAGAAACATAGACTAAAAACAATTTAACACCAATTTTAGGCATTGGACTTTGGGCAAAGGGTTATATACAAATGTTTACAGTTCTAAGTGATAACAGAAGAGATTGGGAAGAAAATCTTCCAGAAGATTTATGGGAATACCGTACCACATGGAGAAACACAACAGGACATACTCCTTGTGAGCTTCTTTATGGGAAGGAAGTCATGTTTCCTATTGAGTTCTAAATAAATACCTTCAAAAAAGTAGTCAAATTGGGTCTTGATCTATCAAAATCCCAAACACAAAGAATGGAGCAATTGAATGAACTTGATGAGATAAAACAAGATGTTATTCACAAAACCAATATAGTTCAACAACAAAGATCCAAATTGCATGATAAGTTTATCAAAGATAGAAAGTTCAAGTCTAGTGATTGGGCATTGATTTTTTATTCTAAATTCAAATATTTTCAAGGAAAATTTCAAACTCAATGGCTTGGTCCTGATGAGATTGAAATTGTCTTTGATAATGCAGTAGTCACAATTAAAACTATTGATGAAGAAAAAGTAACTTTCCTTGTAAATGATCATACATTACGAGTATATCATAAAACATTAACAAAGGAAGAGTTCATAAGAAATCAGCAAGATAATCTTGATTTGAAGTTGGTCAAGAAATATTCTTCTTCCTCTCCAACTTAGCCTTCTACTTTCTTTTTCAACAAAATAAATAAATAAATAACACAAAAAATATAATAAAAAAATCATTGTATAAACATGAAAACCAACATTTTGGCATATTTATACAGAAAATCTAAGTTGAAAACCAATAATTATTGGTAGCATAGATTTTCTTTTAATTTCCATATTCTTGTCCCATTTATTTTATTCCTCTTTGCAGAAATAAGACAGCTACAAATTTTTCAATAATCTGCAACTCTCATGGAATTCCGCAACTTACTTGACATATCGCAACCAAAGCAAATGAAGATCATGGTCAAAACAATCTGAATGGAGATCACAACTAAAGCAACATAAGCTACCTAAAAAAATAGCAAATTAGTAAGGGAAAATGAAAGGTATGTAAATATTAGTTAAATAATTAAGGATAAACATTGAGTTATGAAATAAATGGATGATTATAACCGTTTCCTCCACCATATTATGTAATGATTACCTTTGTCATAACATAATATTGATTCTTTTCCATTCAATGCATAAAATTTTGATAATCATCACAAAACGTGAATGGCATTCAAACCCTGCTAATGTTTAAGTTCATTCACCTTTATCTCTATATATCACATTTCTCCCATACACCATCCAATTTTCCTTCTCATTATATCCCACTTCCTTCAGCTTTGTTTCAATCTTCTTTGTCAAAAGCCCCTTAAGTGCTACCTAAATTTTTGTTCCCGTCCTTGGTACACTTTATAAACCTGCCAAAAAGGGAAATTACGAACTGAAGCTTCCTCACCATGGAAGTTATTATGCATTCTAAGCCAAATGGAGTCAAGTTTCTTAAAGGTTTTCCATAGGTGAAACAACATTTTCAGCAAGCACGATGGTTACAGCGCTTTGAAAATTTTGATGGGCACAATAAGGAGGTTACAAATTTGTTTGCTCATGCATATGATGGAATATAATAAGAAATAGGAGATATTAGGCTAGTCTTCATAGATTCATTCATGGTATAAGCTACATGATTGCTAATAAATGGGGAAAGTTGGTTTAAAAACCACAAAATCAAAGAGAAAGATTGGGAAATCTTCCTGAAAATTCTAGGTATGGACATCTCCATTTTTTAAGAAGGGAATTCCAGTAACAACTTTAAAAAGTAAATGGAGAAATTTGTTGTTAATTATTCAGAAATTCATAACCTATGAGGGTAAGTTTGGAAATATGTTCTTTTACCTTGCTCAGTTGATGATGCATTTCATTGATGGAAACGAAGTCAATTTTCCATATTTCTTGCTTTGTAGTTTAAGAAAAATGGTCGCTAATATCCAAAGAAAATCTTAGTCAATTGATAGTGCGCTATATCATCACAGGTTATTAAAAATATTAATTGAAGCCCATTTGGAGAGTAAAGGGGATAGCTAGGATGGTTTTCTGGTTTGAAATCACTTTAAGGAAGCTGGGCAAGATGAGTCTAGTTCTAAGATAAAAAAGAAGTCACCGAAAACTTCCCTCTAAACCTAAGCTGCAAAATGAAACACCTGCATAGGAAATTCCACAAGATGAGCACACACAAAATGATCTTGATGATGAAACCCCTCTTGCAAATGTTTTGAAGAGTCTTAAAAGGAAGAAATATGTTGACACACATGAAGGTCCATCAAAGGAAGGTACAAAGAAAAACAAAAGTAGGAAAAGAAAGAAATCCCTCACTATTGAAAAACCATCAAGAAGAAGTGCATGACTTATGAAATCAGCTAGTAAACAATCTCCAAGTTTTGTTGATTTAGAATAAAAGGAAGTAGAGAAAATACCATCACCAATTGCAAGTCCAACAAGGAAGCCACCAAAAATTGACCATGTTCAACAAGAAATAGATGACTATATAGAATCTCTCGAATAAAAAGTGCAAGGAAAAACTGTTAATTTATCCTCAAACTAAGAAGAAATTCTAAGTGAAGAGATTCATTTCATCACTCCAGAAGAATCCAGAATTGAAAATTTTCCTAAACAAGAAGTTTATCAGTTAGAAGTCTTAAATACGTTTTTGAAGAAGGAACATGAAGCAATGAAGGTACATAATGACATTCAAAAGACTGAAAATTATAATATCCTCTTACATCTTTGCCATCGCTACAAGAAAAAAAGAAATTTAAAGGCTCAAAATAAACTTCTCAAAGGTAAAATCAAGGGTTTACAATGTAGGATTTTAATGGAGAAACCAAGGATGGCAACCAGAGGAAAAAAAAATCAAAGAATACTAACTTAGATGTTCTTACTTAAGCCTCGGAGGTAGCTCAGGGATAGAGTGGGTCACAAATTTTGAAATTTTTGCATGAGGACATGCAATATCTTTTATGTAGGGGAATGTTGAAGACCAAAATTGTTCCTTTTTGACACCTTCCCTAAACTCCATACACTCGATTCTCTTCCTTTTTTATCATAATAATCCCAATAAGGTGTCACCTTGTAATGTTATTGGAAAAAGTAGGTACCTAATGATTTTTTATTCATATTTTCATTGTTTCCTTATTAATAGATTTAATATTTGCATGAGCTACCATATTGCACCAATTCTATAGCTAATGGTCGATTTTGCAACTTACTTGAAGAATTTGTAGGTTCTGAAATACTAGTTGAGGAGTGAAATAAATGGACAAGTAGCTAACAACTAGCATAAAGATATCCACCTGTCTTCATGATCTAGCAAGATGATAAGGGTGTCGTATGAGCAGGTCAACATGGAAGTCAACCTAGTGAAAAAGGAGCCCAAGATGAATCAGGTGAATGAGAAGATCAATGATAAGGATTAAGCTGATATTTTTCTCATGATTTGCTTCTACGATATCAGATCATGAAGAATAGCTATTTCATATTATCTTATCTCATTTTTAAGATTTCTGTCAAGTAGGATAGGCGTACCATTCTCTAAATTTTTTATTAAAGGAGGTTATAAAACCTACTTATCAGCATGACAAGATAGATTGTTTATTATTTTGAAAACACTCTTTGCATGTATAAAATCAAAGCTTGATTACTCCTCTATATATTGTGTCAATGCATGTTTAATGTTTGATTGATTGTTGCTTGCCTTCAACTCACATGAGGGCCCGTTGGGAGCTTTAAGATCTTATTTTATTTTTAGTTAGTATTTCAATTTTATATCTTAAATTCTATAGAATTAGTTTATCGTTGCTAATCTTTCAGTTTTGACTTTCAGTGAATGCTTATGACAGTAAGAACAAAGTTTTGTGATAGAGTTTTGTGAAGATTTCTTTTATATATTTAATCATTTTGTTATGTGAAGGATGAAGGAAAAAAATAAAAAAGGGATCTATTGTGCGCATGAAAAGTAGAATCATTTAATTTGCTTAGAAGTATATATCTTCCAAGGCTTTATAAGTGTGATGCAGACTTGCGAGTGTGATATTTTATTTCTCTAAGTAAGATTAGTTTCATTTCTATTAGTAAGAAGTATATTTAATTGTGCTGGTGTGATATTTTATTTTTTCAATTTTAGATTAGTTTTCTTTTCTGCAAACGTAAAGAGAATTTGGATTTGGTTTTGTTATTTATTTCTACACTTCAATTTAGTTTTATTTATGTCCGTGTGATATTTTACTTTCTTACAAGAGTGACAATTTCTTAGATGAATCATGTGCATGAAAACATCCTAATTTAATTTGACAATTTATTCACATAATAAAGAATCCTAGCACTCTTCATCAGTTTACAAGCCTTGGTCAATAATTTATGAAGTAATTTAAACTAAATTAAATTACCAAACAGAAACCAAGAATTGAAGTATTCTTTAGGACTTTTCAAGAGGAAAAACAATCTCTTTCGACTGTATTGGCTCCTTATTGGGCTCTATTTAGCTAAAGAAATGTAACTTTCCTAGATAGAAATCTTGGGAGATTCCCTTCTCACCATTCAAAATTTACAAAGAGGATCACTTCTTAAGAATAATCACCTAAGCCTTCTTCTCCACATAATTCTTAGTATTTTGTACTACTTTCCTCACATGATCTTCTATCACATATTGAGAAGCGAAAATAAGGAAGTAGGTGTGCAGGAAAATCGGGCTTGCTTACTAGAGGCGGGACAAATTGTCATTATTGATTTGTTTTGATGGAAAGTTATTCCATGATGAATTTCTTTCATGCTCCTACTCGTTGTATCAGTATTAGTACCTATGGGTATGTCAAATAAGAACCAACCATATTGGAGAATATTAAGGAAAACCACCTTAATCCCTTTATTGTTCCTAACTTTGGCATTCATATGAAAATTGCTTTTTTTTGGGCCTCTCATCATGGTTTAGGTGCCTAGAAGACAGATAGCATGTAATATGGAAGATTGGCCCTTACAACCCTTGCATGTGGTAATTTCATCCTCCAGATAGTACTACAAATATAATTTTTTGTTTGTTCTATATTTCTTGAAGGTGTTAGTGTCAGTGCTTTCACACTGCCATCAGTGATCAAATTGCTCTTTTGCATTTCATATTATTTGTCCCATTCTGATGAGTTGCACTCCATTAGGTCATGGATCAACTAATCGTAGGGTTTAATTTCATTTGTCCCTCATTCTCTATACTTGCTGACCTATTTCACATATCTTTTCAGTCATTCATAGTCATTCCAATTCATTTCATTTATAAAAACCAATCCTAGGGTTTAGTTTCAATAGGTCTTAGGTTTTTTCACCATGGTCATTCAAAATGAATAATAATGGTCAATAGACACATGAGGAGTCTAATAAAGTTTAGAATATCATAATTTCCTAATTTGTAAGCTAAATAAAGCTTTTCAACCTCAAAACTTGTTTTGAGGTAAGACAAAGCATTTGTATTTTATTGTTCCATTTCATGTAATTTGATGTAATGTTTTTTTCTATATGTAATAAATGTTCATATGTTGCTGCTAGTCACCTGGTGACCTTATCAATTCCTACCACTACAAAAAGTCAAAGAGATTAGCATCAGTCCACCTGTCAAAAGCCAAAAAGTCAAATGTCAACAAAACAGAGTATTTCAAGAAAGAAAATAAACATTATAAAGTGGGTTTTGATAAATGAAAAATCAAAGGGTTGAAAAGCTATAAAAGGCCATCTATGTCTTATTTCACCTCATCGTTGAAGTTAAATTGCAATGGAGAGCTAAAAACACAATTTTCAGTTGTCATTGAGCAAAAAGGAAGCAAGTCACGGTGTATTTGAATAAATTTGCAGGCACTACATACCTGTCAGTTGGTGTTGTGCATTGGATAGGCATTGCACACCTGGGAGCTTCTACCAGTGTAAAATTACACTGGCGCTACGCATACAATTGGCGTTGTGCACCTATTTGAGGGCACTGCGCACCTATTAAACACTCCCAAAACACTGCTAAATCGTTCAAACTCACCTCAAACTGCCTCAAATCGCCAAGTTCACTTTCTTTACAAGTAAGTTAATTGATCCTCCCTGCTGAAGAGTGCTCTTGTCTTGTTGGTATTTCATCCATGAAATCAAAACCCTAGTTTTCACTGTTCACAATAGTTGTTAAAGTCTATTTATTCACTGTGGTTTCACTGTTTATCAAGGTCATTCACTAATATTTTCTAATATTCCTAAACTCCCACACACTACAAATTAAAACCCTACCCCACCATATAAACCTTATCCTACATACACCTCATTCCCACACATAAACTCCCAAACCCTATACGCAAACATACCAAAGCCCTACTCACTCCCCTTATTCCCTAAATCCCCAAATCCTTCACTCCCTTAATCCCATTCATATCCCCATTCACCTCACTCATTTTCCTTCTTTTTAAAATCTCTTCATACTCATCATTCATCCACCCTACTCCTTCATTCCTCACCAGCATTTATAGTCATTAAAACCAATGGAGAAGGACAACGATTATGAAACTGGGTAAGATACCCTCAGTGATAGTTCTAGGGAAAGAAATTTGTAGCAGAAGAGACCTCACAAAAGGGGAAAGATAATCAAGGAGTAGCCCATTAGTCTGAGAGAATTTCTTGCTTGTCCACTTGCCATCTCATGTTTCAAAAATTATTCTTGTTTTGGTTTCTGTGAAATGGTGGAGATGGTCAAATTCCATCATGAATTAGTGAGGTTATTTGTGACACACCTGGACAATAATGAGCTAAAACTTGCTGGAGTTACCTTCACTCTGTCACTTGTTATCATTTCATAGGCTACAAGCATTCCAAATGTGGGTGAAAAGTGGAACAAAGGATTGTATATTGACAGGGAGTACTATGAGCCTTAAATCAAGGCTAAATACCATGGAAAATTGAAAAGAGTGTTTCCCTTCAAATTCTTCGAGGACAGGTTTCCTCCATTCATGAAGATCATCATTAAATAATTTACTTGTGAAGGTAGGTTTTCACGTTTGTATGCCTACCACATTACATTATTGATGCATTTTACTAGAGTGAGGATGATGGATATTCCTTACTTCATGTTCCAGAATATTGAAAAGATGGCACACTATGTTAAGAAAAAGCCATATCCCCAACAGTTAAACAACATCTATAATTTATCTGTGATCAAAATCATTCTTTTACATTAGCTGAATCTACTAAATATACCATGGGAAACCTTCATTTCTCATGAGGTGTTCAAAGGACCTCAAGTATTTTCCTCAGTGCATCAGGAGGAAGGTGGACCTTCAGGATATGAACAAGTCAAAGAAACTAAAATTGTTCGAGTGTCAGTGTTTGTCACTTATGAGCGAGGCACTAGGAGACTTTTTGCAGTTGCCAAGCGAGTATTATCTCCATAAGGAGTGGAAGGGGTCTCGCCTTCATCTACAGGCCACAGGAAAATGCTATCTCCACAAGGAGTGGAAGGGGCTTTGCCTTCTTCTTTAGCAAAATAGGTACATGTTGGGTAGCATAGAAAGGGAAAAGGTAACGCCAAAGAAAATATTCCAGAGGAGGATCCTAGTGATGAACAAGAGAGGGACTTTGACCTAGTTGTTCATGAGGAGACATAGGGAATTGATGTCATTGATGTGGAGACTCAAAGTACAAAGATAATTAAGGATATCATCAAGAAACAAGAGGCTGAAATTCAAGCCTTGTCAATCAATTTGGAGAGGGAAAAGTGTATCATCAATTACCTTGAGCAAGAAAACAAGCAATTAATAGACAAGAAAGTCCTCATGGAGTTGCAAATGATTAAGGAGAAGTAGCAAGAGGCAAAAAAGGCAAAAGTCAAGATGACCTCCATTGAGCAATAGATTGAGAGTGATCGAGAAACGTGGCTAGAAAGGGTTAACATACACCTTGAGAAACTGCTTGAGAAGGCAAATAAAGAAAAGAAGATGCTTCGCCACATGGCCTATTTCTATATGACCTGGAACAAAATATGCAATATGAGGATAAGGAAGCTTAAGGCAAGATTGAGAAAGGATTTGAGAAGCAAAAAGGGGCAAAACAAATTGGAAATCCTATTTGATGCTTCATTAGCTCATCAAAGCAGTGCATGAGGGTGCCTTGGGACAATTTTGGTAAAATTTTGTAATTTTGAAATTTTAAATTTTGCAACATAGAAAATTCCAATAGGTGCACGCTGCACTTTTGACTGAGGCATTTTTTGGAAGAATGGCTTGGATATTTGGTTTCAACATGAAAAAATAAGAAAATCCAAAAAGTTTCATCACATTTGGAGTAGATCTTGGTCACCTAAAGGCCAAAAAACCATCAAAAAATGACCTCTTTGCCACTTTTTGGACACACAGGAATCAGTCTTGCAAGACTCTACTGTTTAGGGGGAAAATGACCTCCAAATTTAGAAATTCAAGATGTTACAGAAACGAGACAGGTAGACCTTTCCAGCAAGGCATATTGGGCTCAATTTGGTTAAGGGGAAGGCCCCCAAAACTAGGTTGGAAAAAGTGTTGTGCATAGGATCTGTGGCGCTGTACATAGGATGAATTTTTCCAGTTTTGCTCAAAAATCAAAATTTCGCCTAGTTTTTCTACAATTTGAATTTTTCTCTCATTTTGAATGAATCTATGAATCTAAATGATGCTATGGTATGTAAATGTAATTGCAAAATGACCCTTGAGGGTAGATTTTGAGGTGGTTTGGGGTTGAATGAATCAGTTTCCATGGTTTTAGAGGCAAGCTGTTCCACTGCCTATATTCCTGATCTTAGTTTAGATATGGTTGAAACAACCCGTAATGGCTAGCATAGGTGGTTTGATGCTTATATTATTTACTTTCTTAGTAATTTGTAAAAGTTGGACTCTTGTGGATGCTTTGAGCTTCATTCTACACTTGTATCATGTTAGGTCCCTATAATACTAGTGATTACCCCATTACTATTGTAGTTGTATCCCTTATTAATATTGTTGTGCCCCTATTGTCCCCATATTGTTGTTATTATGCCCCATAGAATCCCTCTATTGTTATTTTTGTGCCTTTATATTATTATTGTTAGGTCGGCTAGGTTATATTGTGATTCCTTAGACTCATATATATAGAAAGGAGGTTTTGTCATTTGAATCATCAAAGAATTGTTCAGTTATGTAATGTAAAGGAGGTTTCCCCCTAGAATAGGTTGAATTATAAGGTGTTGATCTATCTTTTCTATCTTTTTGTGAGCTGGTTTCATAACATTTGGTATCAGAGCTTTAGATTCTAGGGTTTTGTTGCTCCAAATAGGTCATCGTGGCATTTTCGCTATAACTATTTTTCTGCGAAGTTTCAGAAGCGAATAAAAAAACCCATTTGAGATGAAGTTGTGCTAAACCTTGAATCCAAATTTTAGAGCTTGTCGTGCTATATTTGCGGAGATATGATCTGAGGAAGTTGGTCTTTTTTGAGACTCATAAATTACATTCCAAACAGGTGACCTAGGGAAAATGATCATAAAATTCTCTTTGTGGATCGGATTGAAATTTCATCATAAGGTACAGAAAGAGTACAAACTATAGCTTCTTGTATATAGTTTTCAGAGCCAAAGGTTGAAACAGTGACATGTGGCATGTCGTACAAGTTCACTGTAATGAACTAGTCTATGATTTG
This sequence comes from Pinus taeda, assembly GCA_000404065.3. Classification (NCBI taxonomy): domain Eukaryota; kingdom Viridiplantae; phylum Streptophyta; class Pinopsida; order Pinales; family Pinaceae; genus Pinus; species Pinus taeda. The sequence continues at coordinate 37,561 of APFE031620448.1, forward strand.
GTCACTATGGGAGATTTGGCATAACTCTTCCTTGGAGAATCCAATTTGGATCAGACTAGTGGCATTGTAAAGAGGATGCAGAGGGCTAATGTAGGTTGCAATTCAGAACCAGATGATCCCAAATTACCGAGACACATCAAATTCAATATCAAGCTCCTACAAAGTCAAAAAAGGTGTGTGGTTTTTTTTTTTGCATAAGTTTGCTTTGAAAAATTAGTTTGAAGGAATTCAAAGAGCATAGTAAAGCATTATTATTGGTAATTGATGCCCCAAGGAAAGAAAATGCAAACACCTAGTAAGAAACTTGAAAGCTCTAGCATGAATCATGAAGAAGAGGAAGAAATGCAATATGATGTATCAAAATTACGAGACCAAGTGCAACAACTGTCACTTGCACAAAAAGTAACAGAATCTAAGATGGATGGTTTAAAGAAAGATGTAGAAGCTAAGATGGATGGTTTAAAGAAAGGCGTAGAAGCAAAGATGGATTGTTTAAAGAAAGGCGTAGAAGCTAAGATGGACGATTTGAAGATAGATTTGAAGATAGGCATGGAAGATTTGATGACAGATTTGAAGACAGACTTGACAAAGTTTCTACAAGAAATGCTTACTAATGGTGAAAGGGTAGTAAAGGAAACTCACGATGAGAACAAAAGAAAT